>ML102616.1:0-85561 GCA_003697995.1 Taxidea taxus jeffersonii
TTTTTTTTTTTTTTTTAATACTGGATAAACCTCTGCAGCCCATCTGATGAACTGGGCCTGGCCTTGCTTGAATTGCCTGCTCAGTCCCCAATTCTACCTTTAGAGACAAGAATCAGGTTCAGCCTCTTACACAGGACACATGTATAATATTCAACTGAGGCTGCTGAATGAGGGGGAGGGGCACATCTGTGGCTCATGCTTTGTGGACCTTTCCTGTCCTAGCTCATGGTACTTTTCCACTCCAACCTGGAATAGCCATTCTCCCTTAAACACTACTCCCTCAAATACCTCCTCTGTCAACTCTCAACCTAAAGTGATGGGGAAGCTGCAGTTTATTTTGGTCTTCCTTTTAAGTTTTTTTTAGCCTTACAATTTATATCCTTGCCCTGTAGCTGACTGGTAGGCCAGTATGACCAGCAGCCCAGAATAGAATCTCATTGCATATTAATAAGAGTGTGGCACTCAGCAGATTTGCAGCGTGTGGTTTTGGCTAATCTCCAAAAAATAGGTTGGAGAAAAGTACCGAGAGAAGTTCAACTGTTCTATTGTGAAACAGTACTAAGGTACCAGTGCACTTTCAAACAGGTAGCATGGGTCAGATTTCAAGGTGGAGAAGACCCACGGAAAGGTAACTTTCACAAACCCCTTTGTTCCTTGCCTTCAGCTCTGATGTCACAGGCTGCTGGTGTTGCCGTGGCATGGGTCAAACTTCCTGTTTTCTGGATTTGACTTAGTGTCTGGGTTTGGTTTTCCCTTTTTTTTTTTTTACCCTGGGTTTAGTAAGGACACTTGGTTCCTCTCTCAGGTGACCCCTTATCTGAGCGTATGCAGAGAGCCTGGGAGAGATGAAGAGGCAGTTGGCCTGCCGAGGCTCAGATTCCCTCTGCTCCTGATTCTGGTGAGCCCTGAAAGCCACGGTCATTGATCATTGGCCTCTTTTTTCTTTGGAAGTTGAAGGAGTGTTCTGCTGGGATGGGGGGTGGGGGGAAGCGGGGCAGTAGCTGTCAACAGAGATGAACAGTTTGAGGGCTTTATCATTGTAATAAAGTAGTTTGACTCAGCTGAGGCACTGAAAAGAGGTGCCAGCCACTGAAACAGCTCTTTAAATTAACTTAGGCTGGAAAAATAAATAAATAAATAAATTAATTAATTAATTAACTTAGGCTGGAGTTCCGGAAGCCATGTGGGAGCCCCTCTGGTTCCTCTCGACTAGGCTAGAGACATTTGTTCCTGTTCCATTTGGTGCTCCATCAGATAGCAGACCAGGAATCTCTTTGGTTGGGACCCAGAATCTGGTCTGCTTCAGGAAGAGCTGATACAGGGCCTGAGGTAGTTTAACAGGAAGATCTGAGAACTATTCAGTACAGATTGGTGTGAGTTCCGGGATATGTATTTGCTTGCAGTGAGTGGTAGGGAATGTTAGTGTTCATTAGTTGTGTGATTGTGATACTTTGCCTGGCCTCCACCTTGCTGTTCCACTGAAACTACCTCGAGCAAGCCCACTGATCTGCCAGCCTTTATTTTGCTGGGCCTCTCTATTGCACAACTGATCGCTTTATTCTGGAAATACTGTGAGCAAAGACACCCTCTCTTTTGAGTCTCTTGTCTCCATTGGCTAGTTCTTCCTGGACTGCTTTGTGTGATCTTCCTCTTCTTCCCAACCCTTAAATGTTGACCCCAGTGTTTCTCCAGCTTGGTTCTAAGTAGCCGCATCTCACTCTCACAGATGTCTCAAACTGCACTTGTTCAAAACAAAATTCCTTATCTCCCTCCTCAGATCCTTTTCTCCTGCTGCCCTCCCATTGTCTGTTTCATGCTGTCACCCATTATCCAGTCACTCAAGTCAAACTAAAAAGACTATCACAATTCTTTGCTCCTTCCCTTTTGTGCTTTACATCTGTTGGTCACAAAGTCTTGTTGATTTTTTCCCCCTCCTAAAAGATTAGAGTTTTTCACCATAATGGTGCTGCTGTAGTTCTCTCTCTTCACACTTGACTGTAACTTTCTATTGGTTTCTTTTGTCCCTTTCCTACCTTCCTTGGTTCACATTCTTCGCTGCCACCAGGATAAGCTTTCTAAGATCATTTATCCTTTGCTTAGTCTTTCCATGGCTTTCTTTTACATGCATCCATGCTTTTCAGTCTTTTCATTCATATACCATCTTTTCTAATTTGCCATATTATTCACTTTATATTTCTTAAAATTGGCTTTAAAGTTTCATAATTTTATTTTTTTAAAGATTTTTATTTATTTATTTGACAGAGATCACAAGTAGGCAAAGAGGCAGGCAGAGAGAGAGAGGAGGAAGCAGGCTCCCTGCTGAGCAGAGAGCCCTGATGTGGGGCTCCGATGTGGGGCCCCATCCCAGGACCCTGGGATTATGACCTGAGCCCAAGGCAGAGGCTTTAACCCACTGAGCCACCCAGGTGCCCAGGTTCATAATTTTAAAACGTAGCCTGAACCTATAATAAACAATGAAATCTCAGGCTTGTACTAGATACATTTTTCTAATCCAGTTTCATTTAATAGTTTTACATAGCACTGCAGTTTGACCTTCATCTACATCTTTAGACTTCTCTCTACCCACATTCTGCCTTATTTTCACTGCAGCTAGAGTTGTGGGCCCTTGACCTAGGCTCCACCAATAGAAGCACGCATCCTGAACTTTGACTTGAAATTCAAGAAGGGGCATCAAAGAATTCATTCTGTGATGGGCAGGGTGGTAACAGTGCCAGCAGTGGCTTCTGTCCAGCGTCATGGGGTCAGCCGTGCAGGCTGCATGCAGTGCCTTTCCCAAGTGGAGCTCTAGATCTTTTTTTTTTTTTTTTAAGATTTTATTTATTTGACAGAGAGATCACAAGTAGGAAGAGAGGCAAGCAGAGAGAGAGGAAGAGAGGCAGGCAGAGAGAGGGGAGGAAGCAGGCTCCCTGCTGAGCAGAGAGCCCAATGCGGGGGCTTGATCCCAGGACCCTGGGATCATGACCTGAGCTGAAGGCAGAGGCTTTAACCCACCGAACCACCCAGGTGCCCCTGGAGCTCTAGATCTTTACTGGACTGTCCTGTAGTGGGACTTCAGGAGACATCATGGCTGGTATTGTGGCCTTTAACCTCTTAAAGATTCCGGGAGTTACCCAAATTGAATAAATTGTTTTTCTGCTGTAATTAGCTAGAACAGGTTTCTGTTGCTTGCAGTTTAGAGATCCTGACTGATACCCAGTTTACAAACTCTAGTGAGAAAAATTGCCATGTGGACTGGGATACTCTAAGTCTTCTCTCTAACCTCTTGATAATAAATTCTTGTTCTTTTGTTTGCCTTTTCCCCTAGTACTTAACACAGTCTTCTTGTAAGTTAATATAACTCATTAGGTTACGGTGTCTTTGGCCTTTAGTTAATTTAGGACTAGATCTTAGTCTCTCTGGGTTTTAGCAGCTCCCTGTTCTCTTGGTGCTTTGATTTTTGAACCATCACATTCCTTAATGTGACTCCTGAAAACTGCCTCAAGTTTTAACTAAAGACATTTTTAAGTTCTAGGCATGTCTGACTGTAGTAAACAGACCAACTTTAATGTATTACCATGACTTAAATAATTTTCAGTGTTCTAGATTTTAAGCCTATATCTTAATAGAGTTATAAGTCTGTATACATCTGTTAAAAATAATTGAACTTAAAATGTAAGCAATATAAAGTATGTATCAAAGCATTTTAAACATCATTTTCAGGTTTACTTTTCTAGGAGCAGTTTTTAGTCACTAAAAACTATAACAAGTTCTTTCACTAATTTCTGTATTCCAAAAATTTGAGCGCTGCTAAGTTTTAGGTACTGGGAATATAATAGTGGACAAAACAAAGCCTTGTTATTTTGGAGCACCCATTCTAATGAAGGGTGGTTGGAAACAGACTTAAGTAAAACATACAGTATGTCAGATGATTAAAAATGAAAGCAAGTGGTGGGGGATAGCAAAGTTTTGGGGATAGAGTAGGCATTGCATATGTAGTTGGGGAGGCCTCAGTGAGAAGGAGTCATGTAAGCAGACCTCTGGCAGGTGAAGAAAGGCACAAGTTGTGTAACTGGGAGCATTTCAGGCAGAAGGAACAGTAAGACCCAGAGACAGAAAGGTGCCTGGGAATGTTTAGGGAACAAGATGCTATTACCGAGCTCTAGTCAGTGATTGCTCTGTGGGAAGGGGAAGGTCTTCTACTCATTAATTTTTCAAGAAAAACCAGAAATCTGGATTTTTATGGGAGATCTAAGTTGTTTTAATAAAAAAAAATAGGCTATATCCATACAGTGGAATATTACTGAATCATAAAGAATGAATTCCTGGGGCGCCTGGGTAGCTCAGGGGGTTAAAGCCTCTGCCTTCGGCTCAGGTCACGATCCCAGGGTCCTGGGATCAAGCCCCGCATCGGGCTCTCTGCTCAGCCGGGAGCCTGCTTCCCTTCCTCTCTCTCTGCCTGCCTCTCTGCCTGCTTGTGATCTCTGTCTGTCAAATAAATAAATAAAATCTTTAAAAAAAAAAAAAGAATGAATTCCTAATTCATGCTATAGCAGGGATGAAACTTGAAAGCATTATACTAAGTGAAAGAAAGACACAAAAGGCTACATATTCTATGATTCCATTTATATGAACTGTCCAGAATAGGCAAATCCAAAGAGACAAAGTGGATTAATTTGGGGACTGGTAGGGAGAAGGCAAGGGGGAGTGGCTGGCAATGGGTCCTGGTTTCTTTCTGGAAGGTGATGAAGCTGTTCTACAGTAAGTAATTTGCTGAGTAATATGCCATAGCAAAAGCCTACATTGCAGATGTAGACAAATCTCTTAAACGCATTATTGGGATTTAGCAAATTTCAGTATAACCAAATCTTTCCTTCTTAGAAAGGGAGCAGGCAGCAAAGAATTTAACTTAGACCTTTCATTTCAAAGTTGTCTGATCCATTTACCATGTTCTGAATGTTGTGCTAGGCTCTTGCTACTATGTCATTCTTAATTTGTTAAAAACAAATGATACCCATCAGGGTGGCCAGTGTCAAAAGCAACAACAACCAAAAACCCAGAAAATAACAAGACTTGGTGAGGATGTGGTGATATTAGGACTCTTGTGCACTATAGTGGGAATGCAAAATGATATAGCTGCTGTCAAAACCAACATGGCAGGGGCACCTGGGTGGCTCAGTGTCTTAAAGCCTCTGCCTTCGGCTTAGGTCATGATCTCAGGGTCCTGGGATCCAGCCCCGAGTTGGGCTCTCTGCTCCCTCTCTCTCTCTGCCTGCCTCTCTGCCTACTTGTGATCTCTGTCTGCTCCCCCCCTCTCTCTGCCTGCCTCTCTGCCTATTTGTCATCTGTCTATGTCAAATAAATAAAATCTTAAAAAACAAACAAACACCAATATGGCAGCTTCTCAAAAAATTAAAAATGGTTAACATATCAGCAATTTCACCTCAGGCATATACCCAAAAGAATTGAAAGTAGGGTCTAGAGGAGATATTTATACACCCATGTTCATAGCATTGCACACAATAACCAAAAGATGGAAGGAACCCAAGAGCCCATTAATGGATGAATGGATGGATAAAATGTGATACAAACATTCAATGGAATATTAGCCCTAAAAAGGAAAGAAGTTCTGACATATGCTGTAACATGGGTGAACCTTGAGAACATTATGCTAAATGACATAAACCAAAAAGACAAATACTGTATTCCACTTACGAGGTACCTAGAGTAATCAAATGCATAGGGACAGAAAGCAGAGGTGGTTGCCCAGGGCCCCGGGGAAGGGAGAATGAAGAAATATTGTTTAATGGGTACAGATGAAAGGAATTCTGGAGGTAGATGGTGGTGATCGTTATATAATAATGTGAATGTACTTAATATCACTTAAAAGTGATTATTTTTATGTGTATTTTACCACAATTTAAAGGAGAATTAAAGTAATTTAGAATATAATGTGAGTTAAGAATGAGGCCGTAGCTTGGGGTTGTAGCTTTTCTTAGGACATAACCATGCCATGTGCTTAAAATGATTTCAGCTTTTTAGCACATTGTTTTGCTCTATAAATCTGAGAATGAACAAACCAAAAAAGTTGTTCTGAAAACTGTGAGAAACTTTTCCTAGGTCATATAGTCAGCAGTAGAGTAAGAGAGACTCTCATTTCTTGCCCGGTACAATCCGATCCCTGGACTGGGGCAATCGGCTGCCTTCTCAGCTCCTGTGGCGGGTGAAGAAACTGAGTTCCTCCGTCATAAATGTATGGCCTCCTACTTCTTAAAAAGTCCCGCGTGTTCCTGGTGTACTCCCTCTCACATTTCCCATGATTCCCATGACGGCCGTTTCAAGTCTTTACCCACAATCCTCATGGTTTTGTCTTTCCAACTCAGGCACAAGCTCCCTTAACAGCCCTTTTCCCTCTGATTCCCCCCAGTTAGTTGTATAGACCAAGATTCTTTTACACCCTCCGAGGATGAGGGATCCCGTCCTCCCTGTATTGGGTAGATACAATTGCATGTGATAAAAGCACAAAATAACAGTGGTTTTAGAAAAATCATTTCAAGGGGTGCCTGGGTGGCTCAGTGGGTTGAGCCTCTGCCTTTGGCTCAGGTCGGGATCCCGGGGTCCTGGGATTGAGCCCCACATCGGGCTCTCTGCTCAGCGGGGAGCCTGCTTCCCCCTCTCTCTGTCCTCTGCCTGCCTCTCTGCCTACTTGTGATCTCTGTCTGTCAAAAAAAAAAAAAAGAAAAAAATATATATATTAAAAAAAAAAAAGAAAAATCATTTCAAGGGCACCTGGGTGGCTCAGCTCGTTTGGCTCAGGTCATAATCCTGCAGTCCTGGGATCAAGCCCCACATTGGGGTTCCTGCTCAGTGGGGAGCCTGCTTCTCCCTCTCCCTCAGCTCGTGTGCCCGCACCCTCCCTTGCTCTCCCTGCTCCCCTCTCTTAATTATAAATCTTGGGGAAAAAAAAAATTCAGTCGCCAGTAAACAGGGTCTGGAGAGAAGTCTAGAGCAGGTTTGGACCTTCTGTTTTTATAGTTTGGACCTAGATTCTTATCCTGCTGTTCTACCAGCAAGGCCTCTATCTACTGGTCCCAGATGGTGTGGTGTCCTATCTGGCAGCAGGGTGCAAGAATGGACAGAAGCAGGTGAAGGGAGAACCTGTGCTTTCCCTGAAGGAAAGTTTCCAAGAAGCTGCAGGGCACTCCTGCTTATCCTGTTGGCCCCGATGGGTCACATGGCCACACACAGTTACAGGGGAAGATGGTGAGTTTAGTCTTAATTCTAAGAGGTCATGTTCCCAGCTAGAGGTCTGCTGTCTCACCGAAGAAGTGAAGAACAGATCTTGGACAGGTAACAAACGGTCACACCACCTCCCTATGCTCCAGATCCTATCTCTCTTGCCTTCAGAGTGTTCTTGTTCTAGCAATTATCCTTTCCTTCCCCTTGTTCCTCAACTTCTAACCCATCCCTTCAGTAATTAACCGCAGACCTTGCCGTCCTGCTATCCTCCCTTGTCTTTAAGTATCCTTCTAGCTGTTGTCCAGTTGCTTCCCTTCAGAGCCACCGTCCTGGTTTCTCCACTGCCCTTGCACACTTTGACTTGCTATAGTCTGACGTCCTGGGCCATCATTGCAATGAAACTAGTTTTGCTACGGTCTTGGACCTCCTATGTTCTAATAGGGGAAACACTGCAGCATTCACCTTATTCATCACTGTCGGCCACTCACTCCTTCGTTATTTTTTTTTTTTTTTGAAGATTTTATTTATTTGACCGAGAGAGACACAGCAAGAGGGAGAACACAAGCAGGGGGAATGGGAGAGAGAAGCAGGCTTTCCACAGAGCAGGGAGCCCTACATGTGGCTCAATCCCAGGACCCTGGGACCATGACTTGAGCCCAAGGCAGATGCTTAATGACTGAGCCACCAAAGCGCCCCTCCACTCCTTCCTTATTGAAACAGACCCCACGTTCTTCTGGTTTTAGCTCTTCAGGTTCCTTGACTAGATTTTCAGCTATCTGCCCTTTACCTGCTGGTGTTCCTCAGGGTTCTGCCCTTGATCCTCTTGTTTAAGGTTATCTCAGTTGGCACTTTGTCCATCCCCCATGGCTTTTCTGTCACCTGTATGCGGATGCCTCCAAAGCTTTATCTCCAACACTTGTTTCTTCGCTCAGCTCCAAACTTGTAGCCCAGTTGGCTTCTGTATATCTTTTTGACTTTATTATAGAGATGTTCAAACATAACCAAGTAGAGATGGTGACCTAGTGAATTTGCTATATCCGTTACCCAGTGTCAATCATCAATACATGGCAGTGCCTTTTTTTTTTTTTTAAGATTTATTTACTTTAGAGAGCCAAGCCTGTGGGCAGAGGGAGGGGCAGAGGGAGAGGAAGAGAAGCAGACTCCCCACTGGGTGCAGAGCCTGACACACACAGCTCCATCTCCTGACCCTGAGGTCATGACCTGAGTTGAAATGGAGAGTTAAAGGCTTCCTGACTAAGCCACGCAGGCACCTACTCCATGCCTTCTGAAGCAAATCACAGACCTCATATTGTTTCATCTGCAAATATTTTATTAGATATCTTCCAATTATAAGAATTCTTTAAAATTTGGAGTGCCTGGGTGGCTCAGTTGGGTGTCTGACTCTTGGTCCTAGCTCAGGTCTTGATCTCAGGGTCATGGGTTCAAGCCCTGCGTTGGGCATGGAGCCTACTTAAATCTTAAAGAGATATATATATCTAACAATAATATCATTATCACACCAAAAGAAGTTAATATCAAATGCCCAGGGTTGGGAAAATAATTAAAAAAAAAATCTCCCAATCGAGAGAATCTTTCCACAAAGGTAGTAGAGAAAGAAAACAGTTTATTGAATAAGCATTAAATCAGGCAATTTAAGAGATTTCGAAGATGAAGAAGTCTGGCCATTTTATAAAGCCATGCAGGTGCAGCCCATTATGTGTTTTCAAGATAAACAGTAACTGGTCCGCCAGTTAGAGGACTTGAACAGTATCATTTGTCAGAGTTCATCCTAACTTTATCATAGAAATTTGAACAACCACCAGGGGGGAAACAAACTTCTCATATTCTAAGGCAAGAGGTAGTTTTGCAAATTGGAGCAGGCTGCCCATCCCCTGTGTGGATAGAAGTTAGTCTCTTAATCTCCAGTCCTCAGAAACATTTCCTGGGTTGGGAGACTGGCCAGAGGCTTATCTAATTGTTATATTTACATGCAAGAAGGAAATTCTCAGAAGGGAGCAAGAAGTCTTTTCTCTTTTAAATAGGGAAAATTCAGTCAACTTTTATTTTGTCTCTGTCCTTATACCAGTTAAAGTTGATGTTGTTTGACTTAGTCTTTCTGTGCTTATTTCTTAGTTTGTCTTACTCAGGACCCATATAAGTTCTATATTGATTGATATCTTACATCCTTGATAGGTTCCTCGTTCCGTTTTTGTTTTTTCTTTCTTGCTGTGTATTTGTGGAGGAAACTAGGTCATTTTTATAATCTCTGTTTGAATTTTGCAGGATACATCTCTGTGGTGTCTGTCCTACAATGTGTTCTTTCTTTTTCCTTTTTTTTTTTTTAATTTTATTTTTTTGAGAGAGAGCACACGCACACATGCTTTCTAGCATGGGGGGCGGGGGGGGGGGGCCGGGAGGGGGAGAGGGAGGAAATCAGACTTCCTGATGAGCTTGGAGCCCTAATTGAGGGCTCTATCCCAGGATTCCCGATTATGACCTGAGCTGAAGACAGATGTTTAACCAACTCAGCCTACCTAGACGCCCTATGTTTTGTCTTCTGTATTTCCTGTAAACTGATTGGATCTAGACCTTCGGACAGATTCAGGCTCTCTTTCTTCTTGTTCAGCAGGAAAGGTGGTGGCAGTATACTTCCATCAGAAGTGATGTTATTTGTCATTGAACATGGCCTAGAATTGATCCATTTATTGGCTTCCATGTGTTTCTTTTTTTTTTTTTATATTTTATTTATTTATTTGACAGACAGAGATCACAAGTAGGCAAGAGAGGCAGGCAGGGAGAGAGAGGAGGAAGCAGGCTCCCCGCTGAGCAGAGAGCCCGATGCGAGGCTCGATCCCAGGACTCTGGGATCATGACCTGAGCCGAAGGCAGAGGCTTAACCCACTGAGCCACCCAGGTGCCCCTCCATGTGTTTCTTTAAAAGATTTTATTTATTAGAGATTGAGAGCACGAATGCAGGGAGGGGCAGAGGGAGAGGAAAAGCAGACTCCCCCCTGAGCTTGGAGTCCCAATGAAGAGGGCTCCATCCCAGGACCATGTGATCATGACCTGAGCCAAAGGCAGATGCTCAACTGAGCCACCCAGGTACCGCTCCATGTAGTTTCAAAAAGATAGTCTCTAACACCTCAAGGCCATCTATCCAGTACCGAACTTCTCAACTTCTTCACTTCCTTCCCCTGTATCTTCCTCAACTCTGGTAGTAAGCCAGAAAGCTGGTGTGAGGGCCCTTAATCTCCATACTCACTGTAAGTATTACAGGCATCTGTTGCTTCTCTCCTATGGCCTTATCTGCCCCCCAACCCCCCCTTGTGGAGCTGCTCTTCTCTGGGCCAATCCATTTCCCTCAGGCCCCCAGGGCACTAAATCTGCAGCACAGATTTGATTGGTCACTTCCCATGTGGAAACCTTAGTAGCTCCCTGCTTAGGATCTGTGTCCTCCCCCTTCCCCACTGTCACTCTCCTTTTGCAACACCCCCACCCCCGCATACCCCCTGCCCACCCTCCTCTTCTCCACAGTCCTCCCAGGAACCCTGGGCTCCCAGGAATTGTGAATTGTTCTATAGGGCTGAAGGTATTCTGTGCCTCTTCTGCTTGTAAGCCTTTCCCCCTTCCGCTTTTATTGCTGGCTAATACCTTCAAGATTCAGATATGAGGGTGTATTAATATAACAGGTGTGGTAATGCTCAGATTGGGAGAAGAAAGACTAAAGCTTCCTGGCCCCTTCCCCCAGGCCACAACGTCAGAAACCACTGAAGAGGAAAAGAAGTAAAAAGCTCCTTCCTGTGTGACCCAAGAATTGAGTCACCGAGGGGATGGCATTGTGCTTAGGGCTTCAGAGAGTCGGCATTTCAAGATTAATTGGCTTTGCCTTAGTAGTATTTCATAGATTTGGAAGATTCAAGTTGTGTGTGAGAGCTGGAGACTCTAGGAGCCGTTTTAGTGTGTGATCTGTGGGCCTGTGTGTGTTTGCAACTTCTCACCAAAACCTGATTTTATCAAAATGACAGTCTATTACAAAGAGGTTTTGGGAAGTCTTAGGTTACGCCATCAGTTTCAAGGAAAAGAGAAAGGGTAGGGTGGGGCGCAAAACCACAAAGATGCTTCATCCAGTTGAACTAAGATAGAAACCTTAGCGTGTGGAGGCTTTCCCTTATTATCTCAGGTAATACTCCTAAAAGCATGTGAGATAGGACAAGCTCAGAAACTGAACTAGGTTGGCAATCTTGACTTGTCCAGGAAGTTAGGGGCCAGAGGGCAAAAATTCTTCCTTTTGCGTCTGTTGTGGCACTTGACCTCCTGTGGCTATCTTGTGTGCACTCTGCTTTCCACCCAGAGGGGTCTGGAATGTGGTCTGTCTGGTTCCAGGTTCCTGGGGAACACTCCCTAGGATGCCAGCCCAGGCCCTGGGGCAGGGAGCTGTACATCAGAACTGTTAGCTGGTGAAGCTGTAGTCAGTCACTAGTCTGATATGTTTCCCTTCAAATCTTTTCTGGAGCAAGGTCGAATATGAAGAACTTAGAAAAGATCACATTTTCTGAATAGCGGTTCTTTATCCCCAGGGAATGTCATTGTCTCTTCCTGTGGTTCTACATTGGAGCAGGTTGCAGTTTTGTCAGCCTGTTACCACTAGCAGATCTCTCTTCCAGAGAAGCTCAACGATCTTGTTCTGAACGGAGGAGATGGTTATGTTGCTGTGACTTGGGAAGCCAGAGGCACCTACCTCTCCCTCCAGCCCTGCCTGCACTGGAACCAGGCTGCTGGGGCGCCACCAGCTAATGGTCCATTTGCAAAAGCCTGAGCTTTTGTCACAGTTCGTCACAGTCTAGAGGAGCTTCAAGGGTTGACGTGAGTTTGGTCCAGAGGGCATACATTACTAAGCTTATCTTCAGACAGTGATACTCTCTTCTCCTTAGGAAAGAAAGACCAATGTAGCCAGAGAACCAAGTAGCAAGAAAACTATAAATGGTATTGCAAGTTATCTGTTACATGTCTTGAACTAAATTTTCAAGTCCCGTATCTAGAATTTTTTACTCAAGGATCCCATTCCTGCAAAGGCATCTATGGACACCATATTTGTATCATTTGATTTTGAGGTAAACTCTGGTGCATGTCAGATGGATGTGTCTGACATGACTGGCCTGGCAGTTTGGGGTCACCTTTCTTCCTCAAGCCACTCTCCCTGCCCTGGTCTTCCTCAGCCGAGCTCCTCACTGCCTCAGAGAACTGGGTGAGGGAGAAGGAGATGTTGAGAGCCCTGGTTAAAGCAGTCTTCTCAGAGACCCAGAAGTGAACCAGAACAAATAGGTGTTATATGCGTGATGGGATTTCTTTCCCCAATGCACTCAGCTTATTTTGGAGCGAGAGACTAAGAAGCAAAGAGCGGATTTTGAGAGGCCTCCAGGACTCCTGATTCTGGGGGTTGTACAGCCCCTGCAGTCAGATGCACTTACTAAAATGCAGACATCTGCACTTTCTTAGTGGTAATCAAACGACTTTGCCTTAAGTAACAGCCTCTTCAAAGGTTATTACCCAAATCACATTTCAGAGATAAGCGAGAAATTCTTATTTCAAATGGCCTGATGTAACTCTGGCCTTTCCCCCTAACTTTTAGACCCCTGGTAACCTCGTAACTTTGTGTTCAATAAGCTGGTTTTCTAGGTGCAGTTTTGAGGTTCTAAGTATTAGCAGTTACATTCCCTTATAATACCAGGAATTCCCTTTGGGGCTAAGTCTGTCCTGTATGATATTTGAGTCTGTAACTTTTATTTATTTTTTAAAAAGATTCTTATTCATTTATTTGACAGAGATCACAAGTAGGCAGAGGCAGAGAGAGAGGAAGGGAAGCAGGCTCCCTGCTGAGCAGAGAGCCCCATGCGGGGCTCGATCCCAGGACCCTGGGATCATGACCTGAGCTGAAGGCAGAGGCTTTAGCTTTAACTCACTGAGCCACCCAGGCGCTACCCTTCAGGGACAGTTTTTAAAAAACTGCACACTACTCTGTTCCTAGCTTTTCTTGAAATCTGTTATTCTTCTAGTGGGCTCCCTGTGGTGAGGTAGACTCTCCTGTGTGTCAGCCTCCTTCTGAGCCCATTTCTCTTACCTTGCTGGGAGCCTTGGAAGCAGTTAGAGCTCCCTGTAAGTGGAAGTCAGAGCAGGAGACAGAATGGGGCCCCTTTAGGGGCTGCTGACTCAGAACACTGTCTCATGCAAGTCTCTAGCGAGAGAGTGATTCAGGCTTGTCCTACACAGTTGAAGCTATTCACTAGGCTGAGTTTCTTCCTCTCCACTGTGTGGATGCTGATAGCGGCCGAGGCTGTGAGGATTGGCTGCTCTCTGTGAAACATCTAGAACGGTGTGGTGGATGGAGATCGTTTTGTTCCTTTCCCTATCACTGGCTTCCTTCAGGGATTCCCCAGAGATTGGGGCCCTGGGACAGAGGTGCTGTCCCCAGATACTGCTAAGGTCAGGGAGGGCTGTTTTGATTTCTTCCCCACCAGTGGGTTGCATCATTCTGCTGATATACGTGTGTCCTCACTCCTCTCTGATGGAGCCTGGAGGGGTTTATCAAGGCCAGAGGTACCATTTCGGCTTAAAAGATCAGTAGTATTCCATGGATTTTTATTACCCTCACTGCAGTGCCAAGTAGCGAGGCTGTGCCAGTGTCTAAGAGCTATACTTTCCCCACTGCAAGTAAAACACAAGAGCCCTCTCAGGTTGGTTCAAATCTGTTTGTCAGGAGAGCTTCTTTGAAGTCTCAAGTTGTCCTACCATTGTCCTACAATGCCTTCTGGGAAGAAGGAGCAGCAGGGCAACATCGTCTCATCCGATCTAGATTTGCCAATGAACTGACCTGAGCTACAAAGTCCAACAAGGGGAGAGCTCCTTCAAGCATGACAGACAGACCCTCTTCCCGTATTGTAATATTTGCTCTTTTCACTAGGACTCTAAGATTCTTTAGAATTCAGTGAGACCATTTCTTGGGCCTTCCTACCGGAAAGAAATCGCCACAGCACTCTGATCAAGTAATAGCTTTGTTATTACTGTTCATCCTGTTCTTACAAAACATGAACCTCCTATCAGCCTCCCCACTCCTCAAAAATGCTGCCCTATGGGTTACAATTCCTGTTCTTTTCAGCCTCATTTGCATTACTCCGATAGGCAAACTTCTCATTTCTATTAAGTCACTCAACTCTTTGCAAACACGGCTTGTATATTTCTTCTTTCAGAACCTTGTTAATTCTTTAGAAACCAATCCTGGGCTTTTCTCCACTGCTCCTTTGGTCCTACAACGGTTTTGATAAAGCAGGCATTGGAGGAGAAAGGTCCTAAGAGGCTGTATCAGGATGGCCTAGTATGTTCACCGACTCAGCTCTGTAATGAACTAGAATAGTTAGGATTGCCAAGAGTTAGAATCAGCAACATAGGCTTTAGTATTGTGAGTTCTTTTTTTTTTTTTTTAAAGAGTTTTTTTTTTTTTTTAAATTTATTTATTTGTTAGAGAGAGAGAGAGAGCGAGCACAGGCAGACAGAGTGGCAGGCAGAGGCAGAGGGAGAAGCAGGCTCCCTGCTGAGCAAGGAGCCCAATGTTGGACTCGATCCCAGGACGCTGGGATCATGACCTGAGCTGAAGGCAGCCGCTTAACCAACTGAGCCACCCAGGCGTCCCAGTATTGTGAGTTCTTAATCACTTAAAGGTTAAGGCAGAAATTAACTTCTGGACAGAAGTTAGACCTGCCTTTGTTGACTGGTGCCATGTGAGCAGGTGTGATGAGCCACTTTTAGGCCAGAGCCTTTAAAAGTAGACGTGCCTTCTTTCTTCCTCTCCTGCTGCTTTGACCCCAGGGAGACCCAGCCTTAGCCACACAGATGGCAAAGCTCTCGTGGTGGCAGAGCCACAAGCCAGAAGGAGCTTGATCTCTGAATCACTGCATGGAGGAAAGCCTCCTGCTGACCTAGAATGCCTCCCCTCCCCCCACCCCAGGATGTTAAATGAACAAGAAACCAGTTTACTGGGTCTGAGCCATTGTTGTGGGGGAAGATTAGTTACAGCAGCTAAGCATACTCCAACAGCCTTATTTAAAAGAATAGTATGAATTGTGTTTATGTACAAAGGTCTGCAAAGCTAGAGTAGTCAAGCCTGGGAAATGGGGTAGGGACTTTCACAATTAGATACTTCTTATCGATTTTATAAAAATTTCCTACAAGTAAGGAAAGAGAACAAAAATAGCAAAACAATGCTAGTATAAACTTTACTTGATGGGGGAGTTATTCTTTGACCCCCACCCCACCCCCCAATCCTCTCTGAATTTCCTTTAAGTTATTTAACACTCATTGTCCTCAGTCCTTACCTGGCACTTTTTTTTTGGAAAATAAAGAGCAGAATTGGGAGTCCTATAGGGTGGACAACTCAGGCAGGGTCTCTTAAGATATTAATCCTTTCAAGGGGTCTGGTCCTCAGTTTTGTAGACCCAGGAAGAGAAGGGTTTTTGTTTAAATTTTATTATTGAAGTATAGTTGACATACAATAGTAATTTCAAGTATACAACATAGTGATTGGACAAGTCTGTAGATCCACAGTGCTCACTGAGTATACAGGACTTATTTTATTTTATTTTTTAAAAATATTTATTTATTTGACAGGCAGAGATCACAAGTAGGCAGAGGCAGGCAGAGAGAGAGAGGAGGAAGCAGGCTCCCCACTGAGCAGAGAGCCTGATGCGGGGCTCGATCCCAGGACCCTGGGATCATGACCCGAGCCGAAGGCAGAGGCTTTAACCCACTGAGCCACCCAGGCGCCCCTATAGGGCTTATTTTATAACTGAAAGTTTGTATCTCTTAATCCCCTTCACCTACTTTGCCCATCCCTCTACCCTCCTCCCTCTGGCAACAGTATTTGAGTCTGTTTCTGGTTTTGTTTTTTAGATTTCACATATAAGTGAAATCATATGGTATCTTTCTGTCTGACTTATTTCATTTAGCATAATGCCCTTTAGGTCTATCCATGTTGTTGCAAATGGAAAGATTTCATTCTTTTTATGGCTGAGTATTTTAAAGATTTTTATTTATTTATTTGACAGAGATCACAAGTAGGCAGAGAGGCAGGCAGAGAGAGAGAAGGAAACAGGCTCCCTGTTGAGCAAAGAGCCTGATGTGGGGCTCGATCCCAGGACCCTGAGATCATGACCTGAGCCAAAGGCAGAGGCTTTAACCCACTGAGCCACCCAGGCGATACACACACACGTGTGCGCGCACACACACACACACACACACACACGTAATTGTAAAAATGCTGCAATGAACAGAGGAGTGCATTTATCTCTTTGAATTAGTTAGGAACAGAAATCTTTATGTGCAGAGTTTACCAGGCTTTCCAACCCAGAGACTCACGCTAACTTGATGTGTATACCAAAATGCCCATTCATAATTACAGTGAGCAACAGCCCTTCCGACATCCACTGTTAGGAGGCCCTCTTGCTGGTATGAGGGCTACAGGGAGTCTAAGTGAATAATCAGAGGGAGGCTGTTTGGAGAGTAAGGAATGAGAGCAAATGGATTTGGATAATCTTAGAAGAACCCATTACCTAGGCTGTAAAGTAATCTGCTGATCCACTTCACAGAGTTACACGATTAATGATCCAAATCCTTTTATGAAATTTAGTCTCTCTTCCTTGGAGAGTATTATCTTAGACTGCCAAATTCTCTTTAGGGTCTTTTATAGGCTTTCTGCAGCTTTCTTCTTTAATAGTGACCTGAGTACTATATTCTCTCACACTTACTGGAGTCTACATCCTAGATTCCATGACTGGACTTGTGTGTTCCCCCAAGTTCTGTCACTTATCCATTGGGGATTCCTAGGTATTTCTTATTGATCACGTGAAGATTAAATGAGTTAGTCATCAACAATTAGTTAATATTAACATTAATTGGATAATAAAGCTTTTATATTTATACGCTTAATATTATAAAACACCAGGCATGCCCTGATGTCTTATACCTACTAAGAACCTAAATGCTTGATGTGGCTTAAGGGGGTACACAGATAAACATGGATAGGGAAGGAGAAACTGACATTCAGAATCTGTCCAGCCCAAGATTATTGCCAATAGCAAGACCTGATAAAGATTATTTGACAGCACAAGCAGCGGGAGCAGGAGAGGAAGAGCAGGTTCTCCTTGGAGCAGGGAGCCTGATTTGGGGGCTTGATCTCAGGACCCTGGGATCATGACCTGGGCTGAAGGCAGAGCCTTCACTGACTGAACCACCCAGGTGCCTCTGTACTGAGATTTTCTTTTTTTAAAAGATTTTATTTATCTGACAGAGAGAGAGAGAGAGAGATAGATCACAAGTAAGCAGAGAGGCAGGCAGAGGGGGACTGGGAAGCAGGCTCACTGCTGAACAGAGAGCCCGATTCGGGGCTTGACCCCAGGACCCTGAGATCATGACCTAAGCCAAAGGCAGAGGCTTAACCCACTGAGCCACACAGGCACCCCTGTACTTAAGTGCATATCCGTTATGGTTTTTTATCATTTTAAAGGATTTTTATAGATGTTTTATTTGGTCATACTTTTTTCTCTTGGATCCCAGTGACTTTGGACTGTTAACATATTCTCCTACCTTCAATATTTTCTCTTTCAGTTTTCCAGATCTCTGGGCATTTTTAGGATTATATTTTAAAATGCAATAACTGGGGTGCCAGGGTGGCTCAGTTGATTAAGCAGGTCCCTTTGGCTCAGGTCATGACCCCAGGGTTGTGGGATCAAGTCCTGCCTTGGGCTCCTTGCTCAGCAGGAAGGCTGCTTCTCCCTCTAACAGCCATTCCCCTTGCTTGTGTGCACACTATCTGACAAAATCTTTTTTTTCTTTTTAAAGATTTTTACTTATTTATTTGACACAGAGAGAGAGAAAGCGAGAGAGGGAATATAAGCAAGAGGCAGAGAGGGAATATACATAGGGGAAGTGGGAGAGGGAAAAGCAGACTTCCTGCTGAGCAGGTAGCCTGATGCGGGGCTCGATCCCAGGACCCTGGAATCATGACCTGAGCCAAAGGCAGGTACTTAACAACTGAGCCCCCCCAGGCACCCCAATAAATAAAATCTTTAAGAAAAAAAAATGCAATGACCAAAAGATACATAGAGTTCTGCAGCTGTAGCTGCTTCTTAATTTGGGGAATAGAATAAGGTTTTCTGTTTTGCTTCTGGTATTCCTTTTAGTGGTGATTCACTGGATGGCCTTTTATTACAAGTCATTGCTTCTCAAATTTTTACATTCTCTTGGTTGTTTAGCTTTGAACTGAGTATGGATTCAAGAGGTAAAGCTCAAGGGGTACCTGGGTGGCACAGTTGGTTCAGTTGTCTGACTCTTGGCTTCAGCTCAGGTTGGGATCTCCTAGTTGTGGGATGGTGCCCTGTGTCTGGCTCCACGCTCAGTGCAGAGCGTGCTTGGGACTCTCTGCCTCCCTGACCCTGCGGGTGCATGTTCTCTCTCTCAAATTAAGTACTTTAGAGGGGAGAAAAAGGTATAAAGCTCAAAACTGTAGTTTAAATTCAAGATGGGTCCATGCTGATCTTAATCCAAAAAATTTTTAAAGATTTTATTTATTCCAGAGAGAGAACATGTGCGAGCACAAGTTGAGGGAGGGGGTAGCAGAGAAGCAGACTTTCTACTGAGCAGGGAGCCTGATGGAGGGCTTGATCCCAGGACCCTGAGATCATGACCTGAGCCAAAGGCAGACACTTACCTACTAAGTCACCCAGGTACCTATGATCTTAATCCAGTATTAAATCTCTACCTGTGGGGTGCCTGGGTGGCTCAGTGGGTTAAGCCTCTGCCTTCAGCTCAGGTCATGATCTTAGGGTTCTGGGATTGAGTCCCACATCGAGCTCTCTGCTTGGCGGAGAGCCTGCTTCCCCTCTCTCTCTGCTTACTTGTGACCTCTGTCTGTCAAATAAATAAATAAATAAAAATCTTAAAAAAAAAATCTTTGCCCATATTACTATCCTGTGACCACTCCTCTTCCCGCCACCGTCCCCCAAAGTTACCTGGACTCCAGTTTGAGAAGCAGGGCCTTAAGGATACAATCTATGGTAACATTATATTCCCTGACAGTTCAGATCTGTTCATGAGAGAGTTGGATTACTTAGGACTAACCTTAAAAATGGCACCAACCAGGGGCACCTGGGTGGCTCAGTGAGTTAAAGCCTCTGTCTTCGGCTCAGGTCATGATCCCAGGGTTCTGGAATCGAGCCCTGCATTGGGCTCTCTGCTCAACAGGGAGCCTGCTTCCTCCTCTCTCTCTGCCTACTTGTGATCTCTGTCATATAAATAAATAAAAATCTTTAAAAAAAATGGCACCAACCAATTTATTGATATATGGCTACATGGCAAGAATGGTACTTAGGTAAAAATGAATGTGCAGTGAAGGTGGCATAGTTCTTCGGAATATGTGAAATCTGAGTGAAGTATCCTAGCACATTGTCAGAATGTATCACTAGTTCTTTCAAAACAGTTTTTTTTTAAGAGAAGTGTATACTTTTATTGCCCTAATGGGCTACTTGAGGGGGACTGGGGTGGAGGAGTGGGTGACCCAGATAGTGGGCCAGCCATAGTCATGGGCTTGTACGTGGGGAAGGACTCGCCCAGGTGGTGGCTGATCATCTTGGGCTTGAAGGCCACCTGGGTGAAGGTCTTGCTGTTGTCGAGGCCCACCATGCTGCCCACCGTCTTGGGCAGGACGTTGCTGTACCGCATGTGTGTATTCACCATCTCTGGCTTCTCTGCGGGCATTGCCTCCTAGCTGGCTCTGCACAGGCACCTTAGGAGTGAATGCTGCTGCCACTGCTATGCCATGTGCTATGCCATGTGAGCTACCTGGAGGACATGGCCAGCAGCTGGTCTATGTGTATGCCACAGTAGGTGAACCTGCAGGAGGTTCGCTGCTGCTTTCGGCATTTCTGATATCTTACCAGTTTTTCCAAAAAGGTCTCACTTGTTCTATACAGGGAGGAATCAAGCGGGATTCTTTGGGAAACAAACTGTAGTCAATACACATTTTAGGGGCAGCTAATTTGGGCCCTGCTTCTGCCACTTAGCAGCTATGTGATTTGGGGACTTTACTTCCATATCTATAGAATGGCATGTTTTAGTTGCCAATAGGACTGTTGTGAGTTTAAATAAATTATGTCAAACGGGGCGCCTGGGTGGCTCAGTTAACCAGGCATCCAACTCTTGGTTTTGGCTGAGGTCATAATCTCAGGGTTGTGAGATCTGGCCCCAAGTCTGGCTCTGCGAGCTCAGTGCAAAGTCTGCCTGAGATTCTGTTTCCCTTTCTCCTCCCTTTTCTAACATAAGTAAGTAAGTAAACAAATAAATCATTTAAAAAATCAATTAAAAAAAGCATTTACATCACTTGATATAAAACACTGCCTAGGATCTTTGTATGTAACAAATGTTTGGCATTTCTCTTTTTTTTTAGATTTTATTTGTTTATTTGTTAGAGAGAGAGAGAGAGAGTAAGCACAGGCAGACAGAGTGGCAGGCAGAGGCAGAGGGAGAAGCAGGCTCCCTGCCGAGCAAGGAGCCCGATGTGGGACTCAATCCCAGGACGCTGGGATCACGACCTGAGCCGAAGGCAGCCGCTCAACCAACTGAGCCACCCAGGCGTCCCTGGCATTTCTTTTAGGATGCTTTAGATCCTCAGATTGGCCTTTAATTTAAAAAAAAGTTTGGGCGCCTGGGTGGTTCAGTGGGTTAAGCCTCTGCCTTCGGCTCAGGTCATGATCTCAGGGTCCTGGGATGGAGCCCCGAGTCGGGCTCTCTGCTCAGCGGGGAGCCTGCTCCCTCCCTCCCTCTCCCTGCCTCTCTGCCTGCTTGTGATCTCTGTCAAATAAATAAATAAAAAATCTTAAAAAAAAAGGGTTTATGGGTGCCTGGGTGGCTCAGTTGGTTGGAAGACTGCCTTCAGCTTGGGTCGTGATCCCAGAGTACTGGGATCGAGTCTCGCATTGGGCTCCCTGTTTGGCAGGGAGTCTGCTTCTTCCTCTGACCCTCTCCCTCAAATAAATAAATCTTAAAAAAAAAGCTTATAACATGAAAATTTCTATGTATTTTTTATCTAAATTAATAGTACTTAATTTACTGTAGATCCTATGGTTCCTTTTGGTATTTTACTTATACTCTATAACTCTGGGATATCTGAGGTCTAACTGCTACCAATTTCGTGACTGTTGGGTTAAACCAGTGGATGTTTCTGGGCTTCACTTTCCAAAGCCAAGATTCTTTGTCTGTAAAATGGCATTCCTAAGGGATCTACCCCCATAGGATTGCTGGGAGACTGAGAACATCCTGCCAGTCACATGACATTTTGAATTTTACTGTGGCAACATGAGTATGACATGTACTTTGTCACAAGTTCTGATTTGTGGTCCAGGCCAGTAAGAGTTGGAATAACATACAATTAATCTTGTCATTCCCCCATGTGTTTCCAGGCTGCCGCCTAAAAGATTTTGGAGATTTGAGTTTTACTCCAGTCCCTAAAGATGATCTCTACAACAACCTGATAATGAATCCTCGCTCAGTGGGCCTTGCCAACCAGGAACTGGCTGAGGTGGTTAGTAGAGCCGTGTCAAGTGGCTACAGCTGTGTCACTGTGGGAGGAGACCACAGGTAAGCTGGGATGTGGGGTGGTGGGGGAGCTGTATGGTGCTTTGGGCTAATCAGTTAGCTTGTCTGTTTTCCTACTTAAGAGGACAGTACCCTTCAGAACTTTTATGACATGATGTGCTTAATAGCATTTTAATAGCTAAGATCCTGAGCTGCTAGAGGCACCTGTGGTTTTCATTGTAAGACACACTGGATAGTATGATGACAAGCTCAGAGGTAGACTAAGCAAAGTTTTTAGACACAGTATGTTCCTATTTCATTTTGTGCTTATCTTTTGTAAAGTTTTCCTAGGAAGAAAGGTCTTATGACCTTTATTTGGCCATTTGGGAGAATTAGAAGGATCCATCAGTGGTCTGAATTTGTGAGGTATTTGTGTGTGTGTGTGTGTGTGTGTGTGTGTGTGTGTTAAAGGATTTCTGCTAACACATTATAGATTTCCCACTTGCCATGTGACTATGTTCTCTACCTTCACAGTGTGGACCCCTAGGTGACTAACAGATCCTTCTCTTAGTCAGTAAGGATGTACTTTATTGAACACTGCTTGGTGTGTTCTCAAGCAATGCTAGGAATTGTGGAAATTGTGACCTACTAGGACTAGATGAAATAAATACACATGGGATGAAAAAATATATTGAATTCTACAGAATTTCAGAGAAGGGAGAGATCATTCTGGGCCAGAGGAATCCTATTTGAACTAAGTAATAAAGGTTTTTGGTAGAAAGGAAAATAGCATTCAAATACTAGGACTGCTGACTGGGCACTTCATATATATTCTCATTTACCCCTCATAATGCCATAAGGCAGATACAGTTTTACCTGATTTACTGCTAGGAACACTGAGGGACAGAGGTCAGAAAACTCAACTTCCAGAACCAGGAAGTAGGAGGGTGGGATTCAAATATAGTGTGTGCCACCCAGGGGCGCCTGGGTGGCTCAGTGAGTTAAGCCTCTGCTTTTGGCTCAGGTCATGATCTCAGGGTCCTGGGATCCAGCCCCGCATCAGGCTATCTGCTCAGCGAGGAGCCTGCTTCCCCCTCTCTCTCTGCCTGCTTCTCTGCCTACTTGTGATCTCTGTCAAATAAATAAAATAAAATCTTAAAAGAATTCAGTGTGACCTCTGAAGGCAATTTTCTTTTGAGAGCCAATCCAGTAACTTCCCCTGTGGTGTATAGAAAGCTTTTCTGGTCCCTTAACAGAGGCTGAAGTCTTTGTTACAATTTTAAGTGCAGGTAGATTTCCTCATTAGGAATACAATTTTAGGTAGAGTAAGAGCAGTCCAGGTTCTCTACAGCGATCAAATTAAATCAATGAGTGGGTGGGTATTCCTCTTAGTTCAGGTTAGCTCTCGTTTGTATTGACTTTCTATCATTTCTGATTATCAGTCTTTGGCTTTTCTTTTGTCTATAACTATCTATTACAGCCCTGTCACTATTCCTTATTCCCTGTTCAGTGCTCAAACCTAGGTCATCTGAAGATTTTAGAAGGAAGGGATGAGTATATAAACTGAACAGCTACTGAACATTTTAAAGGAAGGTGGCATCATTAGGTCATCCTGCTCCTTTTATACAGTATAAAGTATTGCCTTAGATATCAGATGAACTGACTTAAACATAATTATTGCCTTCTTCTAGAAAAAGGAAACTGTCTAGTAAAACTAGATGATTTGTCCTAACTCACCTACATTTCCCAGAAATTTCCCTTTCTGGGAAAAAACTGGTATTCTGACTTAATCTACTCCTTTCCACACTAGACTGTGCTATCCTTCAAAAAGGCCCTACATGGAGTATGGAGCTTAAAATGCTGTCTCATGCCATACTAAGGAGACCTGTAGTTAGTTCCTTAGATGCTTAAGTTGCATTTCCCACCTATGTCAAATTCTTCAGTTACTGGGAAGCTGAGCAGCTTTCCAAACAGGATTTCATCAGCTATATTCCTACAACTGAGATAGGACAGTTGGCCAATGTACACAGAGTCCAAGGACAAGGAGAGGCAAAAAAAAATAAACATGGATATTTGAATGCCATGCTAATATATAGAAGATAACATGCAAATAAACATTTATTCAGTCATCTAAATGAGGTAGGTCTTTAATTGGGTTCCCGTTACTTTAAGGTCTTTATGTGATACTTCCTAAAAGAACATGTCAAAATTGTTACTTGCTAAAAAGCTATAATGCAAATTTTTATCCTTAAAAAGTGAATGACTGATTCTTTGAAAATAATTAGATCTCTCTGGTCTTCCTTAAGTATTAAATATTTGTGAGTTGTGGGACGCCTGGGTGGCTCAGTTGGTTGAGCGGCTGCCTTCGGCTCAGGTCATGATCCCAGCGTCCTGGGATTGAGTCCCACATCGGGCTCCTTGCTCGGCAGGGAGCCTGCTTCTCCCTCTGCCTCTGCCTGCCTCTCTGTCTGCCTGTGCTCGCTCTCTCTCTCTCTCTCTCTAATAAATGAATAAAATCTTAAAAAAATTAAAAAAAAATACTTGTGAGTTGTTACATGTAGAACACATCATTTAACTGGATTTCTTTTTTAAAAATATTATACATTTATTGTGTTGTATATTTTGAATATGAACTGAATATAAAATATATAACAAACATTTATATATTATATATAAAGTTCATAGGATACTGCCTTATTATAGCAATATAGGAATTTATCTGAGTTCAGGATTGTGTAACATAATTTTCTTAAGGTAAGGCACAAATAGTAAAAAATCCCTCTGTGATCGAGGAGCCATTAAAAAAACCAGTTTTTATTTGAGATAGAATAATTTAGAGGAAAGAGGGAAAAAAATCTTTGATCTTACAGGCATTTTGTTCATGGCTTATCATATTAGTTATTTTGCTAATAAAAGAATAACAGAAAAGAGAATTCACAGGTAAAATGAGGGATATACATACTAACTAATCATATACTCAGAGAATTTTTTCTTCTAACTGTATACATATACACATGTGTAGATGTATATGTATGTATTTTTTCTTTCATTTAACTGGATTTCATTCACTGAACGATACTGAGGTCCTTTTCTGGGCCAGGGCTAATGAATCAAATTTTAGGGATTTGGGGGGGAATACTGACATCTGTCAAACTAGAAGGGTAACCAGTCAACAAGCTTTGAATCTTTGGAACCTTCTCTTTCTCCCTCATTCAAGGTTAATCTTTGGGAACTACACGCCTGGAGACTTTTGGTCATCCAAATCCAGCCTTAGTCTGGGGCCCTGACTTTGCCCTGAGTACAAAGTGTGAGCTGCACTGACTGAGGATATTTGTTATTAGTGATGTTTGCCAAACAGAGGGCCTCAATTACTGTGTTTGTTCCTTGTAGCCTGGCAATCGGTACCATTAGTGGCCACGCCCGGCACTGCCCAGATCTTTGTGTGATCTGGGTTGATGCCCATGCTGACATCAATACACCCCTCACCACTTCATCTGGGAATCTTCATGGACAGCCAGTTTCATTTCTTCTCAGAGAACTACAGGACAAGGTCAGTGGGCTGAAATGAAAAGGCTGAATGGCTTTGCAGGGGTTATGCTGGGGCTTTGAGAACTAGTTTGGTAAGATTTCTATGAAGGATGGGCTGGTGGTGGTGGTAGAAATATCTAGTATACCTTCATTTGTTCATCAAACATTATTATGGGCCAGGCGGTCTAGCTGATGCTAGGGATATAAAGATGACTAGGACATGGTCCCCTGCTCTGGGTGTGTGTGTGAGATAATTTGCAAGAAAGGAAAGTGGCAGTGGGTATTAACTCTAGTGATTGATATACCTACCGCAGGAGGTGTGTGTGTGTGTGTGTGTGTGTGTGTGTGTGTGTGTGTGTGTGAGATAATTTGCAAGAAAGGAAAGTGGCAGTGGGTATTAACTCTAGTGATTGATATACCTACCGCAGGAGGACTTCTTGGTTAGAGGCTCCCAGGCCTGCCTCGCTCTCAGACCCATTGGTCTAGAGGAAAGCAAAAACCATGATTATCTCTAGGTAATATTTTCCTAGGTTGGTCAGAAGACATGGGAGTCCATGTTAAGCAGACTAGAATCTGTATATTCTTCCCCTTAGTGAGGGACCAAGTTAAACCAGGATAGTACAAAAGTTATTTATTAGGCAGAATTTGTGTTCTGGCTGTAGACAAATTAAGATGGCAACCAGATTGTGTTTCAAGAACCAATCTGTAAACAATTCAGTAATGTACAAAGGGGTGGAAAAGGGCTACTCAGCAGTATTTCTGCTATTTAAGTAAATTAATGAGAAACCGTGGCCACCTTAGGAGAAATTTTTTTTTTAATTCTGAGAAATCTGTTCTTCAGCTGCCTTCTGAATCATTTCCACTTTTTAAGTTCTCTTTCCCAGATCAGGTGTGTCTTGTGTTGCTTTAAACATATCCTGTATTAAACTTAAAGGATGAGAAAGCAGATGGCATATATTGGGAAACACACGGTGATTATCTTGGTGAGACCAAGATTCCTTGATGAGTCCTGTCCATTCCTGTTTTGACAGGTACCACAACTCCCAGGATTTTCCTGGATCAAACCTTGTATCTCTTCCCCAAGTATTGTGTATATTGGTCTAAGAGATGTGGACCCTCCTGAACAGTAAGTTGATACACTGGGGTTAAGCTTTGCGTCTATCCCAGCCATTTATGTTTTTGACAGGGTGTTCCTTGCCTTAATCTCTTATAGGTCACTAACAGGACAGACACCCCCCCCCCATACACTTGGTTAAAAATTTTCTTTAAACTGAGGACTCCTGTGCTCGCTTCAGCTGCACATATACTAAACTAAGGACTCCTTCCTTTATCTCTCACACAGTTTTATTTTAAAGAATTATGACATCCAGTATTTTTCCATGAGAGACATAGATCGACTTGGTATTCAGAAGGTCATGGAACAGACATTTGATCTACTAATTGGCAAGTAAGTAACTCATAATGAATGTCTACTTCCAAAGGGAATAGGGCAGAATCCCATTGAGCAGCACACTTTAGCTTATCTCTTAAGGATAGCAGCTTTTCTTTTAAAAAAGCAAAATATGTACACAGAGAAAACATTCAAATAATTTGGAAAGGGAGATTATGAAACATAGGCCCTATTCTTCCTCTGGGGTTGAGACTGGGTTTCCTTGAAGTCACTGGCCACCTCCTCTGTGTCTCATGAATTTCTCTTTAGCTCCATTTTTAGTGCCCATCTTTTGAGATGGGAAGCACTCACAACTGCCCCCTTCTTCTTAAGCTCACTGTTGATTCATCTGAAAGTTTTATATTGAGCAAATCTTGGTAATATAGAAAGATGGCAGAAAAATGCCAATCAAAGGCTAGTTTTTTTTTAAATGTTTAATTTTTTATGAACATATAACGTATTATTGGCCCCGGGGATACAGGTCAGTGAATCGTCAAAGGCTAGTTTTAAGAGCATGTTCTCAGTGCTGAGTCTTTTTGGTCAAGTGATTAATGTAACTGCTACCTAGTAGTATGTCATTTCTTAAGCTGTAAGAAATTTTAGTTACAGTGTATGTGTCGGATTCTGGTTTCTACTTTAGGATTCCTGTGCTACACTGAAGCTAAAACTGAGCGGTCAGATTGCAGACACCAAATCAATTTCGTTCAGCTGCTGTTACACAGAGAGAATAAGAGCAAGTGTAACCTAGGTCAGTCTAATGTGAGTCAGACTGCCAGAGCTCAGTCTCATAGGGAAGTGAAGAACTGTTAATGCGAAAGGCTCTAATGCCTAGGTTAAGTCAGAAATATAAACTGGAGGGGCGCCTGGGTGGCTCAGTGGGTTAAGCCTCTGCCTTCGGCTCAGGTCATGGTCTCAGGGTCCTGGGATCAAGCCCTGCATCGGGCTCTCTGCTCAGCGGGGAGCCTGCTTCCTCCTCTCTCTCTGCCTGCTTCTTTGCCTACTTGTGACCTCTCTCTGTGTCAAATAAAATCTTTTAAAAAAAGATTAAAAAAAATAAATATAAACTGGAGTTAGTCTGAGGCACAAAGAACAAATGGCAAGATTATGAGGTGGTGTGTAGGAGCAAATACAGTAATACATAGTAACTTCCAGAGTAGAAAACCTGGAAATCTGTATTAGCAAAGTACCAGGACTAACAGCAACAAAATCCAGGAGTTACAACTGTAGACAGGATCAATGTCCAAGCACACCCAAATGACTGTTCTTATCTTCCCCTCAAGAAGACAAAGGCCAATCCATCTGAGTTTTGATATTGATGCCTTTGACCCTACCCTGGCTCCAGCCACAGGAACCCCTGTTGTTGGAGGACTGACCTACCGAGAAGGCATGTACATTACTGAGGAAATACACAATACAGGTAAGAAGGGATCAACCTGCTAACTGTATAAGTAAATATGCTGATGCCTCTTGCATGCTGGAGGGTTTCTTCTACTATTTCATATCATTACAGATAGTGATACTGTTTTTGTTTAAACTTCTTTAAAAACCCCATGGTCAGGCTAATAAAGGATAGTCATTTGAAGGCATGTATGGACCTGGCTCTTATCAAAATATACGAAGTATTGAATAAAAAATTGTCTACTTAAATACTTATTAAATACAAGAGTAACTTGCCAAACCAATGTAGTTTTTTGCATCCAAATTGTCTAAAGGCAGACTCAGATTAAAAGGGAAGGCCAAGAGGCGCCTGGGTGGCTCAGTGGGTTAAGCCTCTGCCTTTGGCTCAGGTCATGACCCCAGGGTCCTGGGATTGAGCCCCATCAGGCTCTCTGCTCAGCGAGGAGCCTGCTTCCCTTTCTCTCTCTGCCTGCCTCTCTGCCTACTTGTGATCTGTCAAATAAATAAATAAAATCTTAAAAAAAAAAAAAAAAAAGGCAAGGCCAAGAGGCTTACCCTAACATATTAAAATGAGTTAGTTCACTTGGGAGTTGAGAATGTGGAGTTAAAGCTTCTCCTAAAGATATTTCAAAGCTGGACAGTATCTCGGGTCCCTTCATAAAGGATTATGCCTTATACTAGAGCTTTGATAGGAGCTTTAATGTTTGAAAGGAGTTTTAATATGGGGATACTAAAGATGAATGGTTGACAAAGATTACTGAGTTGGCTACACAGGTAAATGTCCCCACATTCATCCTTGTTTGCAGTTTCCATTTCCGCCAGAAAGCTTCTAGTTCCCTGAAGCCTACTTTAAATGACCTTTTCTTGCAAAAATTAAACAACTACCACATGATATTTCAATACCATTTAATGAAATTGGGGTCTAAAGAGCAGAGAGAGCCCACAATGAAAGGTCTAGAGCTACGGGAAACCCTTGAGTGGTTGGGATAGATAAGGAAATTGAGGAATGGTCTCTCTGGAGCCTACTGGAAACTTAGGCACTAAAGGAAGGAAAAGAATGCTTAGGTTTATCAGGTCTCACAGTGGTAAGATAGTCACATTCTCAGACCCACAATCTTAGATGTTATTAGTTGTCCTTTTGTTAGTGGCCACTGAACCTGTGTGTTCAGTCCTCCATTTTGGTTCTCAATGACCCTACTCAGAGCAGGGGTTAGTAATCTCTAGTAGTAAGGAGGGGTAGTGGTTACACATCATCGCTCCCTCCCCTGCTATATTATTTCTATTCCAAAAGACTATCATGACAGTGTTAAATAGCCTAAATTAGAGGGTGGCAATAGTCTGGAAAACATGGGTAATAGCTATTTTTAATAACTCAAACATTCTTGATTATTTCTGGGCTATACCAGAGACTCAGGTTTAGTTGAAATAAGACACAGAGATCATCAAACACCCAGATGATGTTCGCACAGTGGAAATGCTACAGTGACATGCTTGGACTATGCACTCCTAATAAGACTGCACGCTGAACAGATCTATACACCCGTGTTTCTAGGCATGACGGCTACCATAAGTATTTGCATACCCGTATTCTCCAAACTAGTTCAGATGACTTGGAGAGGTAGATTAACTTCATCCAAATAACCAACTAAAAAGTTAAATACCTCAGAGAAGTAGGCTTGTGTGTTAGGGGTGGGAAGTAGAAGGCAGGTCTGGATAGGTTCTTCTTCCCTTCTCAAACCCTTTAGTGTTAAGTTCTTAAACCCTCATAGAAGGTATTAAGTCCAAATTAAAGTATGGCCAAGTCTTCCCTTGACTAAGTGCAAGATATTGGGCCTATGATGAGACAGCTCAGACCTGGAGGGATAAGACTAAGAGATGCACTAATGACTATACTTAGGGCATGTGGGATGCCTTAAGAGAGCATCAGAGTTCAAAAATAGGATGGCTCACAAGAGGGAAGATGATCTCTTCACACAACTACAGACAGACATCTGGAAGGTTCCTAGTAATACTGGGCATGGCACACATTTTCCCAAGTAGGTTGGAAAATCCTTGTCTACCTCTTCCCCACAAGCTCCTTCCTTATCCAGACAGTGTGACAGCTCTATTAAGTTGGTTGAACAGGGATGATAAATTGTAATCCTACTCTAGTACACAGTGTTTGAACTTCATGCCCAAGATGAGGTAGGTATAAGGGGCTTCCTGACATTGTGTAATTATATAGTAGAAAATGACTTTTTACCTTGGCTTGTTCTGTCTAGTGGGATGACCCTCACTGAAAGTAGCAGCTAGGGTAGCTTCTGAGGTTCTGTCATATTTTGTTCTTTCAGGGTTGCTGTCAGCACTGGATCTTGTTGAAGTCAATCCTCAGTTGGCGGCTTCAGAGGAAGAGGCCAAGGCTACAGCTAGCCTGGCAGTGGATGTGATTGCTTCAAGTTTTGGTCAGACAAGAGAGGGAGGGCACATTGTCTATGACCAACTTCCTACTCCCAGTTCACCAGATGAATCAGAAAGGGAAGAACGTGTGAGAATTTAGGAAATTTTGTGTGCTGACATGTTTGTCACGAAAGACATTCCAGAATTAGGAGGCATTTCAGGAGACACATACTAAATGGTCATCTGGGTCAATACTGCCTTAATGAGAACATTTGCGCATTCTTACAACTGTAAAGTTTCCCTTCCCCCTCCATTTTGATGACCAATACTACTACTGTAAGTTTTTCTTTTTGCAGTTCACAGGGTATTAATATGTTGGAATACTATGTAAATTTAAAGACGTCATAAACAGCATTTATTACGTTGGTATATCATACTGGTCTTGTTGCTGTTCCTTCACAGTTACGCGGTTTTCTGTCTTCCCTCCCACCACCCACGGTCTGGCTACACAGGGCATCCTTGAGCCATTACCTCATAGCAGCACTATACTTATTCCCCATCTTTAACACCATTCATTCACAGGGTCAAAGTTCTGGTCCACAAACCCTTCCCTCCAGGAAGTTCAGTGCTTGTGAAAGAATTTGTAGTACACCAGGCCCCCCAGGATGGCCAGCTCCAGTAAGATGACGATGGAAAGTAGCAGCTTGTTGGTTGTCACTCTACAAAGAGAAGCAAAGTAGGGAACAGTCAGACGTGTGGATGACCTTATTTCTTTCTGTTCTTAATACTTACGGGTTTGACACTGTGGCTAAGGCTGGATACTGCGAGGCCGACTGAATTTTTTTTTTTAAATCACATAGTCACTTAGCAGTTCTTTAGCTGGTAAGTGCCAACTTGAAAGCTTTTCTCAGTTGTAACTTAGGGATAACACTACCTCACAGAAATACTGAAGACTGGGGTAACAGATAACAACACATAAACATGGTTTCTTGATTTTAAAATATGTTCAAACAGTAGTTAATTCCTCACTTTAAAAACAGGTTTTCTAGGGGTACCTGGCTGGCTCAGTTGGAAGAGCAGGCAACTCTTGATCTCGGTGTCATGAGTTCAAGCCCCACATCTTTAATCTTTAAGAGATTACTTAAATTAAAAAATCTCACTTTTTCATATTTAATATATATTTTTATACATAGCTCCAGAAAAGTTTTTTTTTTTTTTAAGTAGGCTCCACACCCAACATGGGGCCCGAACTCACAATCCCACGATCAAGAGTTGCACACTCTACCAATGGAGTGAGCAACATGCCCTGAAAAATTTATTCTTTTGTTAACAAAGAATGTAATCTCTGGTTCTCATGTTAACTCTAAATTGCAGGTTTCCTCTTGTTTGACAAGGCATTTACCATTGTTTAGGAAAATCTCACTCCTACTAGTTCCATGGCTCAATTATAGTTTTGTGTATATTAACTACCCACTTCAGGGTTTTTTTTGTTTGTTTGGTTTTTTTTGTTTGTTTGTTTGTTTGTTTTTTAAACATTGACCTTTTTGCTAACAGGGCAGAACTCCCTGATAAGGATGAGGCTGACTACCATGAAGGACAAGCAGAGCCAAAAGCAAGTACTAAGCAGTAGCAGTAAAAAGTTTTTTTCTAACCAAGTTTATACAAATACATTTCAAGGAATATAAAGCTCTATTATTCACATGTGCTCTGAAAAATATAAGCTGGGATTAAAAGTGGACAAATTTCCCACTGCTCATCAGAGCAGCATATATTTTTTTATTTTTTAAAGATTTTTATTCAAGAGAGAGCACAAGTCAGGGAGAAGCAGAGGGAGAGGGTGAAGTAGACCCCCTGTCAGCAGGGAGCTTGATGTGGGTCTCAGTCCCAGGACCCTGGGATCATGACCTGAGCCGAAGGCAGATGCTTAATGTAACTGAGCCACCCAGGCACCTGAGCAGCATATACTTTTAACAAAGAATTTTGCCCTGGGGTATTTAATTAGAAAAGATAATACTTTATCAGGACCTTTGCAAGTCACTGTTTGTCACAAAATTTCTCTTACCTCTATTTTTAAAATTTACTTTCTGGGGGTACCTGGGTGGCTCAGTCGTTAAGCATCTGCCTTCAGCTCAGGTGATGATCCCAGGGTCCTGGGATCGAGGCCTGCATCAGGCTCCCTGTTTAGCTGGGAGCCTGCTTCTCCCTCTCCCACTCCCCCTGCTTGTGTTCCCTCTCTCGCTGTTGTGTGTTCCCTCTCTTGCTGTCATGTTCCCTCTCTGTCAAATAAAATCTTTAAAAAAAGAAAACAAACTTACTTTCGGGACATTGAACGGAGAATCTTTCGACTTTTGCTCAAGTTTTCACTTGTGTTTACCAGCTGGGAAGAGAAAATAGCAATTATTTCCCCCTTCTATAAGAATATACTGTAGAACTTGAAGGTTCCTAAACTGACCATGGGCGTTAAAGGGTGTGTGCTGAAAAACTCCATCAAACCAATTTGAATGATGGCCTCTGAATATATGTAGAAAAACTGGAAAGGAAAGATACTTGAGTACTCAGTAAGTAGGCTTAGGAATTATTATATCCCAAGGTTACTGTAGGGAACTCCTGGGACCAAAGTGATCCTTCACCTTGGCTACTCAAAACAGAAAAAGCCTTCAAGTGTACCTCCGTCGGTAACTGTGAGGAAACTTCAGATTTGAATTTCATCAGCCAAACTCCAGGGGAGCTTCTTGAGGTTTTGTTTTTGTAGGCTGGTGAATTACCACTTTTGGGATCTGGTTCTTTTTTCTTTACCCCTTTTACAGATACATTGAATTGTGAAAGGGATCATTCTTTTAAAAGCTTTTTTAAAAATCACTTCCTTTTGGTTGCCTGTTAATATCTAGATTGCTGGGGGACATTTCAACAGATGCCATCTGCCATCTGTTCCGTTCCCCAGTGGCCATAAGTAAGCTGATCGCTCAGCTCGTTCCTTGGCTTTTAAATTCAACCAATCCATCTGATGTGTTAAAACCACCTAGTCGGTAAACAAGTTGCCTTCTCTACAGTATACCTTGAATTCAGTGGTTGTGAATTTTTACTGAGCAGGCAAAGGCATCATTGTGATTTAAGAATGGAGAACTGCAACTCTTAGGATATATAAAGAAATCTTCTCCAATCCCCAAATGGAGGAAGTCATCCAAGTCTTGCTAATAGTATCTGTTCTTCAATTTGTATTGGCCTCATAATGTTAAGAATATAACATTCTATTGGCAAGTTGTATTATTTTTAAATTTCTTTGCAGGTGTATGGAAAGGGAGGAAGGAGATGTTTTTCAGAGGCTTTGATATAGTTATTTCCCGTTTTCTTCCCACGGTGATCTAGCTTACCCTGGGTAACAACAGAGTTACAGTCCAGGACTGAACCTCTAAACTGTCAGCAGTACTATTTTATGACATGTGGAAAATAGCCTTGGATCTAAAGGACAAAAAAACTAGGATTATTTAAGTGGATGGTGCTTTCATAAGAACAGCATAATATCCTACTAAAGATAGATTAATATGAGAAAAATCTCAGGTTGGTAATCTAGGAATTGAAGGACATAGTGGCTACAATCTTAGAGTTGACAATCTTCCATAAATGCAGAAACTGGGTTTCTTCAGTCTTTTTTTGGCCTCCAATGACTTCTAAATCCAAGGGGTAAAATTATTTTCAAGATAAATCTCTCAGCTGAGAAAAGCGTAAGCATCTAAGAGGTCCTAACCCTGAATTCTGAACTGCTGTAGCTTCTGACAGTGGGAAGGCATCAGGATATAAGGGGCCCACCTACTTTCCCCTATCTGCTCAGACTTACCCTATTCTTAGTACGTTCCAACTGGTCACGTTGTTCCCCCAGCTCTTCTATGATTTCTGAGCCAATCTGGTCAGTCTCTGTGGCAATCCGATGAGAACGCTCAATGCTCTGGGTGGCCCGGTTCAGGCTGTCTGTGCCTTGTAGAAGCAATGCCCTTTGAGACTGTAACCGGTTCTAACAGGAACCAGAAAAGAAGAGAAATATTAAATTCATTTACCAGCACATTCCTTGTGACCCTTCTGATGTAAGAAGGGATATAGTGCATGTAGTGATTTTCATTACTTTTAAGACTTTAAAAAGATGCTAACTATAAGATTATTAGAATCCAATATAAGATCACATACCTCCCATGCCCCTGCTTGTTATACTTAAACGTGAAGGAAGAAAAGAATTAAAAACATCAGAGCACTTTCCCTGATTTGATGATGAATTTGAACTGACTTCTGGACTAACAAAAACTGAGAAGCAGTGGTCCAGGTTTGGGGTGCAGGAGCTATCTGAATATGCGTACAGCCTTTAACTGCTGACAGGGCAGCAAACCAACCAACTAAACTCCACAGCCTAGAACTAGATTAGTTCACTGAAGATTTCCACCTGACCAGTACTGAGGATTAAGTGACCATGAATAAGCTATTCATTTGCAGCACATACAGAAATCACTTAGAAGTCTGAAACACTATCACATTTTGGAAGACACTTAAGTCTTGGAAACCCAAAAAGAATTTCACCTCAGACCAAACAAAACAAAACTCTAAAGTTGCCACAATGGTGACTGCTCTCAGGGAAGGAGGATCTGGGTCCAAATAAGCTGCCCTCATTTCCCAAGTGCCCTAATTTTCTAAATCCCTGCCGAAGTTTTACTTCACTTATAATCCCAAGCACAGAAGGTAAGATGACAGAAGTAGCCTTTGTCAGTCAGAATTAACCACTGACAAATGGGTAAGTTCTTCACTATTTAAAGCACTTACACATTCAGAAAGGGGTTGGTTCACAGGGCCTATTACTAAACAGGTGACTACTCGCACTAGATACCAAGAGGGCTGCCTGGGTGGCTCAGTTGGTTAAGCAGCTGCCTTCGGCTCAGGTCATGATCCCAGTGTCCTGGGATGGAGTCCCGCATCAGGCTCTTTGCTCAGCAGGGAGCCTGCTTCTCCCTCTGCCTCTGCCTACCACTCTGTCTGCCTGAGCTTGTGCTCTCTAATAAATAAATAAATAAATAAAATCTTTAAAAAAAAATAGATACCACCAAGAAACCAAAATACTGAGTTTTCAGATAAGTAACTAGTCTTTTCATATTTGGCATACACACCAGTGGACGATGGAACCACTGCATGACACTAAAATAAGCCCCAGTTAATTTTAGCTTAAAAGAAGCAAGAATAAGGATTTTTTTAAAGTAAAAGATGGGGATTTTTAACTGATTAAACTGAAGAGCAATAAGATCATATAAATCAACCCCAGGTTTGGAACAATAATGCCATGAGGGTTGTTTGTATATCTAAATTGTCTTTATAATTTCTGAAACTAGTAATTTTAAAGCAAATTACTGTTTGGCTTTATCTCCCCCTTTTTTGGGTTACTATTGATTTCTGGTAACAAACATCCAAAGTCACTTTATACCTCTCATCTTACTTTAGCAAGCTTCATTTGACTGCCATTTCCCAGTCTCTCTTCACAACTGAATTCTGAAAAGTTCCTATCATTCTCTCTAGTTTTGACATCAGCAATGTCAGGCCAGTATCTGAATGTCTTCCGAACCACAAATGAAACAGGATTGTTTAACACTGTGCTATTAGCCTTTCTACATATGTGCAGTCTGCAGTTCTGGGGCCCCGTCTATCTCTCTCCCACACTATTTGCGAGGCCACTTGCCAGGCCATTTATACTTTGTGCAGTGGAGTATAATTCCAAATGCAACACATCACATTGAATCTTTGTAAACTTGTATTCCTTTATCGAGCTTCTCTAGATAGTTTCAAAATACAGATTTTCAATCCTGTCCATCTAATTTTATAAATCAGAATAGTGAAGTCTAGAAAGGCAGTCTGGCTTACCTTCCATTACAACTAAATGAGCTATTAGCACCCACCTGAGAAGCTTCCTGCTTTTTTTTTTTTTTTTTTAAAGATTTTATTTATTTATTTGTCAGAGAGAGTGAGCACAGGCAGACAGAGAGGCAGGCAGAGGCAGAGGGAGAAGCAGGCTCCCTGCTGAGCAAGGAGCCCGATGTGGGACTCGATCCCAGGACGCTGGGATCATGACCTGAGCCGAAGGCAGCCGCTTAACCAACTGAGCCACCCAGGCGTCCTGAAGCTTCCTGCCTTCTTTACTAGGTCTCTGGTCTTGGGCCATCTTGATATAATGTAAAGGACAGCTAGGGTTGATCTGTAATAATACTCCAGATAAATTTAAAAACCTAACTGAATTTTTTGAGTGTAAGTGAAAAACTGGATCAATGGGTCGGAATACAAAATCGGATACTAAGAATAGGAAACACTTGTATTCTTCTACTAAGCACCAAGTACTAGTACATAAAAGATACTAAGAAATCTAAATAAGCATGGATTGGAAAGTTCTGCATTAAATACAGTAGAGGTGGTTACCCAAGAGACAAAGGGGAGTTGGATGCAGGAAACAGGTGGGAAGAACAAGACTGTACAACATGACTAATCTTTGTGCCACAGGCCCTTAAGGGGAAAAAAACAGCTAAAGCTTACCATGTGCTCATTCTCTACAGCATATAAGCCATATTTCATGTCTCCTCGGCCCCCAGGTGTGGCTGTCAAAGGGGTGCTTCTCACTTCCCGATGGAGTTTGGCAAGGTCCTTTCGGTAGGTTCGGAGTTTAGACATCATAGGGTTACGGAAAGACAGGGGTGCGTAACGTAGCTCCTCTTCCATCTCTGCCAGCTAGGAAGGCAGAAAGTAGTGAATAGATGGGCTGGGTATTTTTCTCATCTGGGCATATGCCTAGTTTGGACTAATGAAACCACGGACAACTGCAAATAAGTATTCAACCATGTGTTCCCCGAAGGCACGGATCACATGTGACATGCTGACCTCTTTTCTCTGAGTGCCTGGCATAGTGCCTAGCATGCAGAGAACAGGCATTCAAAAAGTATGTGATGAATGAGTGAAAAAACTAACAAGGATCTTACTTCCTATTAAACATTTTTATATACATTATTTTATTTAATCCTCATTTAATCTCTCCTGTCCTCAATAAGGTAGGAGATACTTACTACTACTATTTCATATATAAGAATTGAAGAAATCTCAAGATTCCACAAATCTCCAAATTCCCTTTTCAGTATACCAATTTGTTTGTCTGTTATGGTTCAAGTGCTATCATGAAGCACTTTGAAGTCTACTATACTACAAATGATATCTGGCATTCTTCCTTTTCTTTCTGAAAATCAGTCATTTGTCTCCATATGGATAATCAAGGGTCCAAATCAGATTTCCATTTTATTAAGTAAGTAAAATGTAACACCTACACATGTTCACAGGAGGCCATAAATTATTTTCATCTGCCTGGGATGGCCAGAGTTAGATTGGTTAATTTTGCTAATGTCTTTTAAAACAAAAGGGAATATGGCTACAACCACTTCTGAGATATCTTTTTTTTGGTGATTTAGTAAGTTTAACAAAGAAGAATAACTGATTTTAATGGCCAGCTTTTTATTTTTGAGAGAGGGGGGAGAGAGTGGAGAATGTGGGAGAGGGGCACGAGACAACTGGGACTTGATCCCATGACCCTAAGATCAATACTGAGCCGAAATCAAAAGTTGGACACCCAACTAAGCTACCCAGGTGCCCCAATGGCCAGCTTTTTAAATGAAATTTTATTTTTTATTTTTTTAAAGATTGTATTTATCTGAGCTCTCTGACAGAAAGGGCACAAGTTGGGGAAGGTGCAGAAGGAGAAGCAGACTCCCCACTGAGCAGGGAGACCTGCACAGGGCTTGATCCCAGGACCCTGAAATCATGAGACAAAGGCTGATGCTTAACTGACTGAGCCACCCAGGGGCCCCCAATTTGTTTTTAAAGATTTATTCATTTTAGAGAGTGTGCATGTGGGGGGAGCAGAGGGAGAGAACTTTAAAGCAGACTCCCTGCTGAGTACGGAGACTGATACAGCCCAAACCCATGGCCCATGAGATCATGACCCCAGCTGAAACGACGCTTAACAGACCGAGCCACCCAGGTGCCCCTAAATGAAATTTTAAAAGACCACCCAGGTAAAGGTTTGAGAATGCCCTTACTACTCATAACAGGAATGTATTATATCAAAGACTCATTTTAAGAAAGTATCCAAGCTTTACCCATTTGTGTTTGTCAAACTCCCTCAACACATACCCCACCAATGGCCTCATTTAGTAATAAATAATCAAAATCAAGATCAATAGACAGGAACAGTTAATCTGTGATCAGCTAATAAGCATTACTTCTAGAAAAGACTAACTCCAGATAGAAGAAGGAAGGCTTTGTTCCCTGTTCTCACCGTTTCATTTGCTTCTTGTTGCTTTTCATCAAAATCTCTGATCAGCTTCTTCTTCTCTTCTGGAAAAGAGACACAAGTTTTTAGTGCTAAGTCCTGTTTTCGTGTATTTATAGAGGTCATTCCCTCTGCTTAGAATCAACTGCCCAACCCTCCCCTGATGGGGCTATTAGTACTTAATCATCTCTAAAAAGTACTTTTTTTTTTTTAACAATTTTTTAGCACAAGTACATGTGAGCTGGTGTGGGTAAGGAGGAGGAGGGGGAGAGGAGAGAAAGAATTTTTTTTAAAAAATATTTTATTCATTTATTTGACAGAGAGAGAGATTACAAGTAGGCAGAGAGGCAGGCGGTGCGGGGTGGGGGAAGCAGGCTCCCTGCTCGGAGCAGAGAGCCCAATGCGGAGCTCCATCTCAGGACCCTGAGATCGTGACCTGAGCCAAAGGTAGATGCTTAACCCACTGAGCCACCCAAGCACCCTGGGAGAGAAAGAATCTTAAGCAGGCTCCATAGCTAGCACAAGGACGATGTGGGGTGGGGCTGCATCTCATGATCCTGAGATCATGACCTAAGCCAAAATCAAGAGTTGAATGCTTAACCTTAAGATTGAGCCACCTGGCCACCTGTAAAAAGCATTTAGAAATGTACTGGAACTTGTTATCATGATGATGGGGGAAGGGAAAGGGTGGGTATTATGAATGGCATTTAGTGCCCAGGGAACAAAAATATCCATGCTTGGGACACTCCTGCATGACAATTATCTGGCCCCAAAGGTTAGTATTATCCTACTAAGAAACAGTACAGGACTAAGTTAATCACTGTCAATTAATTTTCCCCTAGAAGGATCACGCACACCTTCATCAACAAGAACGGTTAGCAATACTGATTCTTTGAAATCCTTGTCCCCACCTTTTTTTTTTTTTTTTTAAGATTTTCTTCATTTATTTGCAGGAGAGGGAGAAGCAGGCTTCCCACTGAGCAGGAAGGCCAATGCAGGGCTCGAGCCTAGGACCCTGGGATCATGACCTGAGCTGAAGGTAGACTCCCAACGACTGAGCCACCCAGGTGCCCCCTTGTTTCCACTTTTATTTCCACTATAAAACACTTCTCTATATACCCTTATCAACTGCTTTTCTGCAAAACAAATTTAAAACTCACCTACTCTGCTTGCTGGGGAGAGAGCATGGCATGGTACCTATTTCTTGGCCATACCCACTGATGGTAATATGTAAAGTGATGCAAATACCACTGACTCACACAGTGAGAAAGTCATTCCCCTTTCAATTCTGTTTCAATCCTTTATCTTGTCATTTTGTCTTTATACACTTAATTGACTACTATGTCTTTAATACCTAAAAACTACTAATTTCTTCTTTAAACAAAAAGAACTGGCTTCAGCTGCCAAGCAGTAACATTTAACTAAAACAACACTGTTCTGCCTTCACTGTATTTTTCTGATCACTTAGATAAGTTCGAAAAATTTTTCCACTTTTTATATATATATATAATATATATGTATTTATATAAAGTGGAAAAATTTTATATATATATATAAAATTCCACCCAAAAACAGTGCAATACACATTCCTTCACATTCCTTTCAAGTGTACATGGAATAGTCTCCAGGATAGATCACATATTAGCCACAAAACAAGTCTCGGTAAATTTAAAGACTGAAATTTTATCATGCATCTTTTCTGAACACAATGGTACAAAACTAGAAATCAATCATAGAAAAAATTGGAAAGAACACGTATATGGAGGCTAAATAACATGCTACTAAACAATGAAGGGGTCAACCAAGAAAACAAAGAGGTCATCAAAAAAATACACGAAGACACAAGTGTTGGCAAGGATGTGGAGAAAAAGGAACCCACATGCACTGTTGGTAGGAATGCAAACTAATGCAGCCACTGTGGAAAACAGTATGGAGGTTTCTCAAAAAGTTAAAAATAGAGCTACCCTATGACCCAGTAAATCAACTACTATTTGCCCAAAGAAAACAGAAACACTGACCCAAAAATAAATATGCACCCCTATGTTTACTGCAGCATTATTTACGCTAGCCAAGAAACATGGATGCAGCCCAATGTCTATTCCAGATGAATGGGTAAGATATGTGTATGTGTGTGTGTGTGTGTGTCTCTCTCTCTCTCTCTCTCACACACACACACACACACACACACACACACACAGGAATATTACTCAGCCATAAAAAAGAATAAAATCTTGCCATTTACAACAACACAGATGGATCTAGAGGGTATAACACTAAGTGAAATAAGTCAGCTGGAGGAAGACTTATCACCATATGATTTCACTCACATGTGGAATTTAAGAAATAAAAACAAGCAGAAAAAAAAAGACAAAGAAACAGATGCTTAAATACAGAGAACAAACTGGTCTTTTCCAGAGGTGAGAAAGGGAAAAATAGGTGAAAGGTATTAAGAGTACACTTACCAAATGAAAGAAGATGGGATCGGGAGGGAGAAAAACCAAAAGAGACTCTTAATGTCATAAAACAAACCGAGGGGGGTGGGGGGAAGAGGGGTTGGGTGAGGGTGGTGGGGTTACATCATATGTTTAAATAAAGCTTAAATAAAGTAAAAAAAAAAAAAAAAGAGTACACTTACCATGATAAGCACTGAATAATGTACAGAATTGCTGAATCACTATATTGTATACCTGAAACTAATAATATAACACTGTATGTTAACTATACTGGAATTTTTTTAAAAAGTGCACGGAGGCCAACACAACGGTCCAAAATTGTTGGGATGCAGCAAAAACTGTTCTAAGAGGGAAGTTTAAAGCAATACAGGCCTACGTCAAGAAATAAGAACACTCTCAAAGAAATAACCTAACATTACACCTAAAGGAGCCAGGGAAAGAACAAAGTCCAAAGCCAGTATAAGGAAGGATATAATAAAAATTACCACAGAAATAAATGGAACAGAGATAAAAACAAACCAAACAAAACCCCAAAAACAATAGAGTGCCTTACACCTAAAGGAGCTAAAAAAAGAACAAGAAACAAAACCTAAAATCAGCAGAAAGAAGGAAAAAATAAAGATTAGAGCATAAATAGATGATAGAAACAAAAACCAACAGAAGAGATCAATGAAACCAGGAGCTGGCTCTTTGGGGGGGGAAAACATCAATAAAACTGATAAACCTGTACCCAGATTTAAGAAAAAAAAATAGGACTCAAAATCATATATGAGAGAGGAGAAATAACCAACACCAAGATATACAATTATAGGGTTATGAAAAACTATATGCCAAAAAACTGGAAAGCCTAGAAGAAATGGATAAATTCCTAGAAACATATAGGTAACTAAAACTGAAGCAGGAAGAAATAAAAAATCTGAACAGACTGATTACCAGCAAATACATTGAATCAGTAATCAACAAACTCCCAAAAAACAAAAATCCAGGACCTGACAGCTCCACAGGCAAATTCTACCTAACATTTACAGAGTAGTTAAGCCTATTCCTCTCGGGGCGCCTGGGTGGCTCAGTGGGTTGGGCCTCTGCCTTCTGCTCAAATCATGATCCCAGAGCCCTAGGATCAAGCCTCACATCAGGCTCTCTGCTCCATGGGGAGCCTGCTTCCCCACCCCTCCGCCTGCCTCTCTGCCTACTTGTGATCTCTGTCTGTCAAATAAATAAATAAAATCTTAAAAAAAAAAAAAAGCCTATTCTTCTCAAACTATTCCAAAAAAATAAAGATGGAAAACTTCTAAATCCATTCTAATCCAGCATTACCCTGATATCAAAAGGTAAGATACAACAACAACAAAAACTATAGGCCAATTTCCCTGATGAACATAGATGTAAAAATCCTCAACAAAATATTAGCAATCCTCGGGACGCCTGGGTGGCTCAGTTGGTTAATCGGCTGCCTTCGGCTCAGGTCATGATCCCAGCGTCCTGGGATCGAGTCCCACATCGGGCTTCTTGCTCGGCGGGGAGCCTGCTTCTCCCTCTGCCTCTGCCTGCCTCTCTGTCTGCCTGTGCTCGCTCACTCTCTCTCTCTAACAAATAAATAAAAAAAACAAAAAACAAAAAAACAAAAAAACAAAATATTAGCAATCCAAATCCAACATACATTAAAAAAGTCACTCACCACAATCAAGTGGACTTTTATTCCAGGGATTCAAGAATGGCTCAGTATTTGCAAATGAATCAACGTGATATAGCACATCAGTAAGAGAAAGAATAAAAAACCACTATGATCACCTTAGTAGATGCAGAAAAACCATCTAACAAAGTACAACATCTGTTCATGATAAACTCTCAACAAGGTGGGTTTAGAGAGAGCATACCTCACCATAAAAAAGGTCATCTATGAAAAACGCACAGCTAACATCATACTCAATGGGGAAAAACAGAGCTTTTCCTCTAAGAAAGGGGAACAAGACAAAGATGTCCACTCTTAGCACTTTTATTCAACAAAGTACCATAAGTGTTAGTTACAGGAATCAGACAAAATGAAATAAAAGGCATACAAACTGGTAGGGAAGAAGTAAAACAGTCCCTAATTGCAGATGACATGATTCTATACACAGAAAACTCTAAAGACTCCCCCAAAAAACGGCCAGAATAAATGAATTCAGTGAAGTCATAAAATACAAAATTAATGTACAAAAGTCTGTTGCACTTCTGTACACTAAAAATGAAGTAGCGGGAAGAGAAATTAAGAAAACAATCCCATTTATAATCACACCAAAAATAATAAAATACCTACAAATAAACAACCAACAATGTGAAGGATCTGTATTCTGACAACTATAAAACACTGATAAAAGAAACTGAACCTGACATAAACAGAAAGATAGATATTCCATGCTCATGGACTGGAAGAACAAATATGGTTAAAATGTCCACACTACTTAAAGCAATTGACAGACTTAATGCAATCCCTATCAAAATACCAAAAGCATTTTTTTTCAAAGATTTTATTTATTTGAGAGAGAGAATAAGAGAGCATGAGAGGTGAGAAGGTCAGAAGGAGAAGCAGACTCCCCATGGAGCTGGGAGCCCGATGTGGAACTCAATCCCGGGACTCCGGGATCATGACCCGAGCGGAAGGCAGTCGCTTAACCAACTGAGCCACCCAGGCGCCCTACCAACAGCATTTTTCATAAAAACTAGAACAAATAATACGAAAATCTGTTTAGAACCACAAAAGACCCTGAATAGCCAAAGTAATCTTAAGAAGTAAATAACAACAAAGCTGGAGGTATTATAATCCCAGATTTCAAGATATACTACAAAGCTGCAGTGATCAAATAGTGTGGTACTGGCACAAAAATGGACATATAGATCAGTGGAACAGAAGAGAGAGCCTGGAAGTAAACCCATACTTCCAAGCCTGGAAGTAAACCCAGTAAATAAACCAATTAATTTACAATAAAGGAGCAAGAATAAATAACGGGAAAAAATCTCTTCAACAAATGGTGCTGGGAAAACTAGACAGCTATGTGCAAAAGAATGAAAACGGACCCCTTTCTTACACTATACACATACATAATGGATAAAGACCTAAATGAGGCCTGAAACCATGAAACTCCTAGAAGAAAACATAAGCAATAACTTCTTTTACAATAGCCACAGAAACATTTTTTCTAGATATGTTTCCTCAGGCAAGGGAAATAAAAGTAAAATAAAATTATTGGGACTACACCAAAAGAAAAAGCTTTTACACAGCAAAGTAAACCATCAACAAAACAAAAAGGCAGTCTACTGAATTTGCAAATGATATATCCAATAGGGGTTAATAGCCAAACTATATAAAGAACTTAGAAAACTCAACACCAAAAAACCCCCCAAATAATCCAATTTAAAAATGGGCAAAGGAGGGGCGCCTGGGTGGCTTGGTGGGTTAAAGCCTCTGCCTTCGGCTCAGGTCACGATCCCAGAACCCTGGGATCGAGCCCCATATTAGGCTCCTTGCTAAACAGGGAGCCTGCTTCTCCCCTGCCTGTCATTCTCCATGCTTGTGCTTGCTCTCTGTCTCTCTCTCTCTCACTTACTCTGTCAAATAAATAAATAAAATCTTTAAAAATAAATAAATAAAATAAAATGAAATGAAAAACACAAGAAACAATAAGTGCTAGTAAGGATGTGAAGAAATAGGAACCCTCATGCACTGTTCATGGGAATGCAAACTGGTGCAGCCCCTGTGGAAAACAGTATGGAGTTTTCTAAAAAATTAAAAATAGAATCATCATATGATCCAGTAATTCCACTACTGGGTAACTACCCCAAGAAAACAAAAACACTAATTAGAAAAGACATATGCACCCCTATGTTTAATATTATTTACAATAACCAAGATATGGAAGCAACCCTAGTGTCCACCTATATAGATAAATGGATTAAGATGTGGGGTGTAAAAAAAAAAAAAAAGATGTGGGGTGTGCGTGTATGCGTATATAAGTATGTGAAGTAACTCAAAATGAAAGCAAATACCATATGATTTTTTTTAAAATTTTATTTCAGAGAGAGAGCATGAGTGTGTGCATGCATGAGCAGGAGGAAGGGGAAGAGGGAAAAGGAGAAGTAGACGCCATGCTGAGCAGGGAGCCCAACTTGGGGTTCAATCCCAGTACCAGGAGATCATGACCTCAGCCAAAGGCACATGCTTAACCGACTGAGCTACCCAGGTACCCTGCCAAATACCATATGATTTCACTCACATTTTGGAAATCAAGAAAAAATAAACAATATAAAAAAGAGACAAAGAAAAAACCAGATTCTTAAATACAGAGAACAAACTGATGGCTGCTAAAGGGGAAGCAGATGGGGGATGGATGAAATAGATAAAGGGAATTAAGAAGTACACTTCCCTTGATGAGCACTGAATAATATATAGAATTACTGAATCATTATATTGTATACCTGAAACTAATACAACACTGTATGTTAAGTATACATCAAAAAAACCAAAATAAAAATAAATTTAAAAAAACTGGAGTGCCTTGTTGGCTCAGACAGTTCAGCGTCTGCCTTTGGCACAGGTCATGATCCCAGGGTCCTGGGATCCAGCTCCCTACTCAATGGAGAGCCTATTTCTCCCTCATCCTCTGTAGTTCCCCCTGCTTGTGCTCCTGTACTCTTTCACTCTCTATCAAAAAAAAACTGAAATATTTCTAAAAAAGAAATTAAATAGCAATATTTGGAGAATTGAAATTTATATAAACACTCAAATACTTCAAACTAAAAAAAAGATTTTCCATTTAAAGTGGTAATGTAGGGACACCTGGGTGGCTCAGTTGGTTAAGCGGCTGCCTTCGGCTCGGGTCATGATCCCAGCGTCCTGGGATCGAGTCCCACATCGGGCTCCTTGCTTGGTGGGGAGCCTGCTTCTCCCTCTGCCTCTGTCTATCACTCTGCCTGAGCTCACACTTTCTCTCTCTCAAAAATAAATAAGTAAAATATTAAAAAAAAAGTGTAAAGTGGTAATGGAAAATTTCCTTTTAAAATAACTACATATTGGGACGCCTGGGTGGCTCAGTGGGTTAAGCCTCTGCCTTCGGCTCAGGTCATGGTCTCAGGGTCCTGGGATCGAGCCCCGAATCGGGCTCTCTGCTCAGCGGGGAGCCTGCTTCCCTCTCGCTCTCTGCCTGCCTCTCTGCCTATTTGTGATTTCTCTGTCAAATAAATAAATAAAATCTTTTATATAAAATAAAATAACTACATATTAAATAAATTTATTTTAGAAGTTGATATAAAGAAAACAAGTAACAGTAAAAATGGTACCTGGACATGGCAAAAATGATGATGGGAGTACTGGCATGGTATCACCTGATAAACATTTGTGTAAGAGAGAACTGCTGGTGTGAAAACAGAGTTAGATTTTGGACCTTTCCTTGGGGTTGACTCGACATGAAAGCCTGGATAATAATTCTTCATCTCCTTGGGACCTGACCTCCTTCATTAAGTATAAAACAGGAGGCATCCCTTCATATGTAACAAGCAAAGATTAGCCCTACTTATGAGCAGTTTAATTTCTAAAAATGTGTGCATCCGAATGAATATTCTCCCTGAAATTCTACATATAAGCAACCTACTTACTACCAAAAAGTTATCACTGCTTATATTGTTTTTTTTTGAGTTCATCTTTTGGAATTATCTTTACAATCTGGGGATAGTCTTTTTTTTATTTTGGTAAAATTTATATAACATAAAATTTACCATTTTGACCATTTTTAAGTATACAGCCAAGTGGCAATAAGTACATTCACACTGTTATGCAACCATCAACACTACCCCATCTCCAGAACCTTTTCACCACCCAAACTTAAACTCCACACCCAATGAACACTAAATCTCCACTTCCTATTCCCCCAAATCTGGTAACCACCATTTTACTCTCTATATCTATGAATCTGATGAGTCTAGGTATCATAAAATCATAAAATATTTGTCCTTTTATGTTTGGCTTATTTTACTTAGCATAACGCCCTCAAGGTTCATCCATGCTGCATCATGTGTATGCGGACATGGTCTTTCAAAGCTGTGTTATTTTTCATTCATTGTGACTCCTAAATACAAGCCAGCACTTCAATTGAAAAATGAGCAATTTTATTCAATGCCAAAGAAAACAGCTGAGTTGGGCTTATGGAGGGATGGTATGTGGGTATTCAACATGCTGTCCTCAGATTTTCTTGGCCAATTTTCTTTACCCTAATTGTCATCGTAAGCATTTGAACGCAATCCCATATAAGATATAATATCACTGTAATGCTTTATATGGATTTATATTCTGTTAATCACAACAGCATCTATCATGTCAGTTTTAAGTGATCATGAACCATTCTGGACATGGACATTCTATATTCACAAGTGGAGATCAAACTCCTCTAGAAGAGAGAAATTTACTTTTTCTTTTATAAATCCCATAGCTTCCAGAACTGTTAACCTGGCAGAGGGTTCCTTAGATGTTACTACTGCCTGCAAGAGCAAATGAAAATGCACCCTTTCCTATGCCTCCTCCATTGCTATGCGACATATTCTTAATACACGTAAGACACTCCCAGTGAACTATTTCTCACTCTACACTGCTCACAAAACTGAGGGTTTGTTGTTGTTGTTTTAAATAGGAGAAAATTCAGCCACAGCAAATGGTCTGCATCTTGACCATCCATGATGTAACTGATGTAAGCACAAAAGCAGCTGTCACTATCCCTGAGTAGTGTTTTCAGACACCAGCAGTGAAATAATATCTGCAATCAAGAATGGCTACTTGGGGTGGGGGCGGAGTCGGGAGAGGGTGGTGGAGTTATGGACATTGGGGAGGGTATGTGCTATGGTGAGTGCTGTGAAATGTGTAAACCTGGCAATTCACAGACCTGTACCCCTGGGGATAAAAATATGTTTATAAAAAAATCTAAAAAATTAATTTTAAAAAATCACTAAAAAAAAAAAAAGAATGGCTACTTCAATGGAGAGGTATCATATTACTCCATAATATGCTGTCGCTGAGTGTCACCACGCCTCTGAACAGGCACATCTCCACACTCAACCACTCACTTCTGACCCAAGAAATACTCTACATGTAAGTGCATTCCCCTCCTAGCTTTGATTTTTCTACAACTGTTAGTCATAAAGTTTCCTTCTTTATTTTTCCTTTGCTAAAGACAGGAAAATCTGCATTTTTAAGAGGCTAACTCCAGAATGATTCAAAGAATGTAGTTACATAAATAAGAGTAGGGTGCAAAGGACAGCTCACAGAATCTTGATCCTTTCACTAACTTCTCTCCTTGATTCTGTTTCTCAGTCTTTTTGGAATTGGGGTACTCCACTCTCTACATCTAATTTCATAAGGCATACCTTCTCTTAGGAGTGCTCTACAGCTTGTATATTTTTAAAAGAAATATGCTTCCTTTGAAAACAATTTTAAGAATTTTACCACATTATGAGATCCTTTATGGAATCCTAAGGTTAAAAAAAAAAAAAAAACCTCTGAAATTCTCCCTTCTGATGATGAAGCCAGAGAGGAAGATATTTAAAGGTTCAAAAGAGGTTGAACTCTACTCAACTGAGAGGTTATCAGTAAGTGCTTCTTTATACGTTATGTCTCAGAATTGTGAAACAGATGAATGTTAGAGTGGAAATGGATCTCCGAGATCATCTAATCTAACCTTCTCATTTTACAGCTGAGGAAACCAGAGCTTGGAGAAACTGCCTTTCTTAAGGTCATAGGAAGAGCAAATGTGTAGTGATACTCGTTCTGGAATGCAAGTCTCCTGACTTCCAATCCAAGGCTTCTGTATATTATAGCACTGAAGGACATTTTTGTGCTCCCAGGGAATAGCCTTCAGCAATGGGTAAAACTTGTTCCGACCTTTTTTTTACAGAGTTAGAGTTAACACCACAGTTAACTACAAAATTGCAAGACTGCATGCTGAGTAGAATGGGCACCAAAAAAGAGAGTGGGCCATTTCAAATACTATCCTCCATCCCACGTACCTTCCCAGAGCAGTCACATGGAAGTGACTCACTCTAAGACTCACTAACTGGTAAACTGGGTGGATGGCTGCATCATGAAAGGGTCAGCTCCGAAACAGCTAGAGAAAGCCTACCTTAATGTTTAACTAAGGTGGCAGCCTCTCTTCCTCATGGGAGGGTTCATTTACCATCCCAAGAATGGCTAATCTTGACCCATTAGAGCTATGGTGAAAACTTCAGTTTCACCAGGATCATGTGGTTAATTTGCTTTTGGCGCCCCATTGTGGCATTTCTAGGACCTACATCCTCTATTTGTAGACCACAATAGTTTATCTGATCTCATACTATATATCGAAGGTAAAAGCACAGGCATACCCTGGAGATACTAATTAATTATCTTAGCTAGATCTTCTGGATAACTTGCTGTGGCTTTTACATCAGCACCTGGGGCTTCATCATGCACTTTGATGTTATGGAGACAGCTTCTTTCTTTAAATCTCATGAACCAACCCCTGCTAGTTTCAGACTTCTGCAGCTTCTTTACCTGTCTCAGCCTTCACAGAATTGAAGAGTTAGGGCCTTACTCTGGATTACGTTTTGGCTTAAGATAAGGTTGTGGCTAGTCTGATCTTTTATTCAGACCACTAAAACTTTCTCTATATCAGCAATAAAGCTGTTTTGCTTGCTTATCATTCGTGTGTTCAATGGAGAAGCACTTTTAATTTCCTTCAAAGCCTTTCACAACCTGGCTAATTCTTTGGTGAAGAGGCTGAAGTTTTTGGCCTATTTCAGCTTACAATATGCCTTCCTCACTAGGCTTGATCATTTTGAGCTTTAGATTTAAAGTGAGAGATGTGTGACTCTTCCTTTCATTTGAACACTAAGAGGCCAAGGTAGGGTTACTAATTGGCCTAATTTAAAAAGTCTGAAGTATTGTGAGAATGTGAGACAGACAAAGGGACCAAATGCTGTTGTAATAATGGTACTAATAACTGTGCTCAACATAGGGTTGCTACAAATCTTCAATTTGTAAAAAAAATGCAGTATTTGAGAGGCACAATGAAGTGAAGTACAATAAAGTGAAAGGCAACAAAATAAGATATGCCTGTATTAGAGCCCTCTTAAGCCTGTTTCTTTAGCTGTAGGAAAGAAATGTAACAGTACTGACCTTTTAGGGTTGTCTGAAAGGTTTAAAAGATACACATAATAAGCACTTAGTAAATGCTAGGTATATTAAGAGTTTCATAAACAGTAACTACCATTATTTTTAAAAGTAAATCCTTAGATGGGAGGGAACTAAGAGCAAAAACAAAAATCACCAAAAAATATTAAGTGTTAGAAAAATTAATTCAGGGGCAGCTGGGTGGCTCAGCGGGTTAAAGCCTCTGCGCCTTTGGCTCAGGTCATGATCCCAAGGCTCAGGTCATGATCCCGGGGTCCTGGGATCTCTGCTCAGTGGGGAGCCCACTTCCTCCTCTCTCTCTGCCTGCCTCTCTGCCTAGTTGTGATCTCTGTCAAATAAATAAATAAAATCTTTAAAAAAGAAAGAAAAATTACTTCAATGAGTAATTGGTGTTCACCAACGAGTTGCATATGATTATCCATGGCGAATATTTTTGCTGTTTCCCAAAATAATGGGGTCCTGTGGACACATACTAAAATTTGAGTGAATCAAAATGGAAAGCTTTCAATAATTTTACAACACTCATTAATACATTTGGAGCTGCATTCAGGTGCTATGAAATCAAAACTAGAACATGATGAGAGGCATTTGTGGTATTATCTGGATAATAATTTATAGCATTCTGAGGTATTTGGAGAGACCTTCAGAGGCTACAAAACTAAAACTAGAAATTATGGCCATGTTTGATATAATATTAAATGGATTATTAATTAATCACATATATTAACAGATTGTCATTGCCATACAAACTTCCTAAAAAAGGACATATTTTGTCTATTATCCTATCCTTTGTTTTTGTTTTTTTTTTTAAAGATTTTATTTATTTATTTGACAGACATCACAAGTAGGCAGAGAGGCAGGCAGAGAGAAAGGAAGGGAAGCACGCTCCCTGCTGAGCAGAGAGCCCGATGTGGGGCTCGATGCCAGGACCCTGGGATCATGACGTGGGCCAAAGGCAGAGGCTTTAATCACTGAGCCACCCAGGTGCCCCCTATCCTTTGTTTTAATAGGTGTAGATGCCCAGTTTACAAGTGATGTAAACTCCTCAGCGGCACGGTCGGCAGGGCAACTGACTCTTGGTTTCAGCTCAGGTCATGATCTTTTGGGCTGTGGGACTGAGCCCCACCTTGGGCTTTGCACTCAATGCTCAGCTTGGAGTCTGCCTAAGATACTCTCTGCCCCTCCCCCAGCATGCAAGTCGTCTCTCTAAAGTAAAGAAATAAATCTTTAAAAAAAAATTTTTAAAGTGACAAAAATGTGGAAAACATGGTAGAATAAAAAGAAAATTACACTCAGTTTCAACACCCAATCATATATTATTAATAGTTTCTCCCCAACAATTCACAGTACTTATACAATCATTCAACAAATACTTATGGAGCACCTTGTATGTATGAGGCACTATTCTAGGTGGTTAGGATACATAATAAACAGCCAGACAAAAGACAGAGGCTTGTGATAAGAAAGGGAACACTTACAAATTTTTATGAGGCCAGCATATGGCAATACCAAAAGAAAGCAAGGACACCACAAAAACTATCCCTGGTGAACACAGGCACAAAATTCCTCAACAAAATTATCAAACCAAATTCAATGAACCATTAAAGGATCATACATCATGATAAGTGGGATTTACTCAAGGGATACAAGGACGGTTCAGTATCCAAAAATCAACGTGATACACCACATTAACAAAATGAAGGATAAAAATCATATGATCAGCTCAAAAGATGCAAAAAAGGCAGCTGACAAAATTCAACATCCAATTATTATACAAAATCTCAACAAACTGGATACAGAAGGAACATACTTCAACAAGATAAAGGCCATACATGACAAGCCCACAGCTAACATTATACTCACTGGTGAGTATAAAGCTCAAAGCTTTTCCTCTATGATCAAGAACAAGACAAGGATGCCCACTCTCACCATTTTTATTCAACATAGTATTGAAGTCCTAGCCAGAGCAAATAGCAAGGAAAAATGAAAGGTATCCAAATTGGAATGGAAGAAGTAAATTCTGTCACTATTTGCAGATAACCTATTATACACAGAAAACCCTAAAGACTCCACCAAAAAAGCAGTTAGACTTAATAAACAAATTCAGTAAAGCTGCAGGATACAAAATCAATATATAAAAATTGACTGCATTTCTATACACTAATAATAAACTATCAGAAGGAGGAATTAAGAAACAGTACATTTACAATTGCAACAAAAAGAATAAAACACTAGAGAGCCTGGGTTGCTCAGTCAGTTAAGCGTCTTGCCTTGGGCTCAGGTAATAATCCTGGAGTCCCAGGATCAAGCCCCGCATCAGAATCCCTGCTTAGTGAGGAGTCTGCCACTCCCTCTACCCCCACTCTTGTTCTCTCTCTCTCTCTCTTTAATATATAAATAAAATCTTTAATAAAACACTAAATTTAACCAAGGAAGTTAAAGACATGTATACTGAAAACTACAAGACACTGAGGAAAGAAACGGAAGAGACAAATCAGTGGAAACATATTCCATGCCAACGGACTGGAAAAATTAACCCTGCTAAAGGTCCATACTTCCCAAAGCAATCTACAGACTCTGCAATCCCTATCAAAATTCCAAAAGCATTTCTCACAGAAATAGCACAATCAATCCAAAAATTTGTATGGAACCACGAAAGACCCCAACTGAAACAAAGCTGGATATATTATGCTTCCAGATATTACAAAGCTATAGTCATCAGAACAGTATGGTACTGTTATAAAACAGATGAAAAAAAAAATCAATGGAATACAATACAGAGCCCAGAAATAAACATGCACACACAGTCAATTAACTTATAATAAAGGAGTCAAGAACATACAATGGGAAACTATACTGGGAAAACCCAGTCTTTCCCACTCCTGTGTCTTTCTCTCTTTATAGAGAAAAACCCTGTGTGTATGCTGCTTGTGTTTCTCCTTTACCAGTCATATAGAAAACTTCACTTCTGGTCACCAAATGTATGGAGGTTTTTCTCCACACCAAACAATTCTCTACAATACCAAATGGGTGTCCACAGTTCAGCTCAATTCGAACACTATCTGCATGGAGACAGCATCAGATTCCACAGGTGAAGGGCTCAGTCTCACGAGATTACCCTCCACCCCAAACACACACTTTAAGTGTCAGTGACAAGTAGTAGATCCCCAGGTTACCCACAACTTCTGTCAAATTTGGGTACAAATTGGTGGTTCTTAAGATGCTCTCTTTAGGTTCAATTAATCTGTTAGATATGCTCACCTGCTTCAGGGAGATGGCCACTTATATTTACCAACTTATTAAGGGTTATGATAAAGAATACAGAGGAACAACCAGATCAAGAGATATACAGGGCGAGGTCTGGGAGGGTCCTGAGTGCAGGAGGTTCTGTTCCTGTGGAGCTGGGGTGCATCACCCTCCAGGTCTGGATATGTTCACCCACCTGGAAGCTCCCTGAACCCTATATACTACTGGGATTTTATTGAGGCTTCCTCACATAGGCATCAATTAGTAATTCCATTTTCAGCCCCTCTTCCCTCTCTGGAGGACAAGGGGTAAGGCTGAAATCCAAGCTTCTAATCACTGGTCGGTCTTTCTGGCGTCCAGCCCCCATCCAGGAGGCCATCCAGAGTCATCTCATTAGAACAAAAGATGCTCCTAGTGTTCTTTATTTTTTATTTTTTTTAAATGCTCCTAGTGTTCTTATCACTTAGGAAATGACAAGGATTTCAGGAGCTCTGTGCAGGACCCAGGGACAGAGACCAATATATCTATATATATTTGTGTTACCTCACAGGAAAAGACAATCTCTTCAATACACAGTTTGGGGAAAACTTTACAGAAAAATACAAAAGAATGGAAATGGACCACTATCTTATACCATATACAAAATTAACTCAAAATGGCCAAAGACTCAAATGTAAGATCTAAAGCCATAAAACAACTAATAAGAGTTCCTCAACATGTCTTGGTGATGATTTTTTTGGATTTGACAACCAAAAGGTAACAAAAGCAAAAATAAACAAGTGGGACTACATCAAACTAAAAAGCTTCTGCATAGCAGAGGAAACCACCAACAAAATAAAAAGGCAATTTACCAAATGGGAGAAAAGATTTGCAAATCATATATCTGATAATGGATTAATAACCAAAATATATAACTCACACAACTCAAGGGCAAAAACCAAAAAACAAACCTAAAAAATGAGTGGGAGATCTGTATAGAATTTTTTTCAAAGAAGTCACAGAGATAGCCAACAATACAAGAAAAGGTACTCAACATCACAGTCATCAGGAAAATGCAAATCAAATTACAATGAGATACTACCTTACACCTATCAGAGGATGCTATTAACAAAAGATAAAAAATAACAAATGTTAACAAAGATGTGGAGAAAACAGAGAGCTTGGTTTCTGCTTAGTTGCTTTCAAACTTGACATTCATCAGAAATCCTCTGGATGGATGTTAAAACAGACTGTTAAGGGGCACCTGGGTGGCTCAGTTGTTAAGCATCTGCCTTTGCCTCAGGTCATGATCCCAGGGTCCTGGGATGGAGCTCTGCATTGGGCTCCCCGCTCAGCAGGAACCCTACTTCTCCCTCTCCCACTTCCCCTGCTTGTATTCCCTCTCTCACTGTCTTCTCCCTCTCTGTCAAATGAATGAATAAAATCTTAAACAAAAACAAACTGTTCAAACAGTTAATAATTCAGTAAAGCTTGGGTAGGACCCAATAATTTCCATTGGGTGGGAACCCAATTAGTTCCCAAATGATGGTGATGCTATTGGTTCAGGGATCACACTTCGAAAAACACTGTTCTAGTGAAAGGAAGACAAATTCTACACTATAAACTTCAGAAATACACAAAGCGTCTAGTATGTTAGAAGGTAAGTGCTCTAGGAAAAAAGAGAAAGTAGAGCAACATAATAGCTGCATACAGAGCTGGTATTCTTAGGTTTTATGTAAATAAAATATCCAAATTCCCAAGAACAGTAACAATAGCTAATGGCTCCTGTTAGGCAGTTTTCTAAGGGCTTTATATATATTAAATAATTTAATCCTCACAAAACCCTTATTAAAAAAATACTATGATTTACCCCCATTTTGAAGAGAGAAAGTAGTTAGGTTGAAGTAAGCTGTCCAAGGTCACACAGCTACTAAGAGATGGATCCAGGATGTGAACCCAGGCAGTCTGTTTCTAGAATCCTTGCTATTAAATATTATAGTATACTGTCTCTCAATTCAGATAGTATCTTCTTCATAAATGTTATTTTTAATGGCAAGAGAAGAACTACTTGGAAGGCTCTGAAGGGCTAGACTGGATATACATTATGCTCTCTATTCTATAAGCACCCGGATGCTTTCATCTACAACCCAAATAAGCATGTTTCTTTTATATTTTTCTTTTTTTTTTTTTTTAAGACTTTACTTATTTATTTGACAGAAAGAGAGATCACAAGCAGGCAGAGAGGCAGGCAGAGAGAGGGGGGAGAGCAGGCTCCCTGCTGAGCAGAGAGCCCAAAGAGGAGCTCGATTCCAGGACCTGAGATCATGACCTGAGCCAATGGCAGAGACTTTAATTCACTGAGCCACCCGGGCGCCCCCTCTTTTATATTTCTTATTTAAGTTTATCATTCAGTCCAATGACCAAGTGAGAAAATGCAGACACCCTTTAATCTTTCTCTCTCACTCCCCATGTCCAATCAGTCTGGTTAATTTCTGCCTCAGAAATTGGATTTAGGACACTCTAGATTCCTATGTTACCCAGCCAACTGTCACAAAGGCTCCTAACATGGTCCACTGTATCCAGGGTCTTATGCTTCTCCTTCATTCTCTATTCAGCCACCAGCATTCCCCTTCTAAAATAAAATCTGACCATATTAGTTAGCTGCTTAAAATTCTTTACTGATTCTTCATATCAAGCCCAAATGTCTTTTCCATATAGGTACTTTGTTTCCATATAGGTACTTTGTTTCCATACAGGTACTTTGTTTATCCAGACCAGTGATCACAATTATATACAGAAAGATACTTGGGTAACCATTTGCTTTTGACCTACAGTAAATATTCAGTGAATATCTGATGAATGAAAGTTAAACAAATATTTGCTTTAAGTTTTCTCTTCTGCACTTAAATTTCATAGGAGCAAAGACTGTCTGTATCTTTGACTACTGTATTTCTGCACCCACCTCAGAGAAGGCTGCATAATATGTTCTCAATAAATATTTGACAAATAAAACGTTTTGCTGAGTACTTTTTAAAAAAAATATTTTATTTATTATTCATTTGACAGACAGAGATCACAAGTAGGCAAAGAGGCAGGCAGAGAGAGAGGAAGGGAATCAGGCTCTCTGCTGAGCAAAGAGACCGATGTAGGGCTCAATCCCAGGATCCTGGGATGGTGACCTGAGTTGCAGGCAGAGGCTTTAACCACTGAGCCACCCAGGCGCCCCTCCTGAGTACTTCTTATATGTCAAGTACTTTGTGAGAAGCCCAAATGTCTTTTTTTTTTTTTTTTTAAAGATTTTTATTTATTTGAGAGAGAGAGACACACACAGAAAGAGGGAATACAAGCAGGGGGTAGCAGGAGAGAGAGAAACAGACTTCCCACCGAGCAGGGAGCTCGATGTGGGCCTTGATGCCAGGACCCTGGGATCATGACCTGAGCTGCTTAACAACTGAGCCACCCAGGTGCCCGAAGCCCAAATGTCTTAATGAGATATACATGTCCCTTCACAATCTGGCTGTGTCTCACTCTGCTCATCTATTATTATTCTCCCACACATACCCTAAGCTCCAGTCTGGTTGTGAGTATTCAACTTTCTATTCTGTTGTTGCTTCTTCCCATTTCCCTCTGTCTGGCAAACTCCCATTCAACCCCCTTATACTCAGTTCTCCTTTCTGCAAAGCTTCCCTCTACCAACACCCAAGTAAGCCTTTTCTTTATGGTCTCAAAACCACCTTAGGATCAATCACAAACTGTTGTAAATCTGGTCCCATTTAAGGCAAAAACTCTTGAAACTTCATAGGGCCCAGGACAGTGACCGATACATAATAATTTTTAAGTATTTATTGAGAACCAGATTGAGTTCATTTATAGAGCATAAGCAAACACAAGAACTGTATTATGCACATTATTCAGAACCTAATAATTCATGATGGAAATTAAAGCTCTGGAAAGTGTATGAAGTAATCTCAGAATTAGAAAAGAGGATTCAGAGATGAGGCACTGCATGTTTGCTCAGCTAAATTCAATTTATTCAACAAATATTTATTGAACAGTGTGAACAAAGTAGCGGGCAGAGATTGAAAGCTGCTGAAATTCTTTTTTTAACCTATGGATATATGTACACTGTATTTATTTACCCATCAAACAACCAAGTCTGTTTCCAGCAACTTGTATTAAGAGTATTGTGTTCTTGGATAGACATTCATACCTTTTTAATTGTCCTCTTTGAAGTAATGAGAAGGTTACGTAGATGATAAAGGTGAACATAACTCAGTTTTCTGTTTTTCAGAATGGAATATACTTTTGCGCTATTAACCCTTCCAGAAATGAACACTGCAAAATTTAATTCAGCACGAGCTGAAAAAAAAAAGGTCTATTTTTCAACCATGTAAATCAGATCCCATCACTCTCTTGCTCAATACCCTGTAAGTGCATCCCATCACATTTAGAAAAAAGTGTGAATCTTTCACTAGGGTCGATAAGGCCACAGGTGATCTGGCCCTGCCTACCTCTTTTTAGTCTCATCCGCTACCACTGTCTCCTTCCCTCATTTCACACTGGCCTCCTTGCTCCTAAAAGCCACCAAGCTCATTTCTGCTTAAGGACCTTTGCAGTGCTATTCTGTCCTCCTTACACTCACTTCTCCCAAATTTTCACATACTCTCTTAATTCATTCAAGTCTTTGCTCAAATGCCACCTTCTCAAAGCCTTTCACAGCTGCCCTATTTACTATTAGAGTCCTCCCTTCCATTCCTTTGACCTGCATTACTTCCCTCTTAATATTTATATATCATCATCAACCCACTAGAACAAAGAGTGAAAGTCTCCTCACTGCAATAATTTGCAATATTACCAGCATTTAGGAGAGTGCCTGGAACACAGCAGTCTCTTTCGATAAATACCTTTAACATTCTCTAGCATTCTCACCAGAGTCATTCAATTCACGTGACCTCAGGAAACTTGCAGAGCAAACACTCAAGCCCTGAACCTTAAGTAAAAACAAAACCAAGTCTTATCAGCCTCGACATCAAGATCTATTTGTTCTGAGTGGCAAAGAACCTGGCGGGTCTTCCTAGGGATTTAATTGGAAAACTAACTCCACCAGGCAAAGCTTGCATCCACCTGAATTTTGGTATCAAGGAATAGGAAACAGTTTAAGCATAAAAGTTCCTAAGAGGACCACACCTAACCCACAATCCTGATTTTAAAGACCCCCCATCCCAACCTGATACTTGACCAGCCCCAAAGTTATATCTTTGGCTTCTTAGCCCTGTTGGTGCTATGGATCCAGTCGGGTGAGAACTACAGACTTCTCTTGAGAATGCTTTTAAATGCACAAAATAAAATGTACAGGCAGGGGCACCTGGGGGGCTCAGTTGGTTAAGCGACTGCCTTCGGCTCAGGACATGATCCTGGAGTCCTGGGATCGAGTCCCGCATCGGGCTCCCTGCTTGGCAGGGAGTCTGCTTCTTCCTCTGAACCTCCCCCTTCTCATGCTCTCTCTCTTTCTTTCTCAAATAAATGAATAAAATTTTTTTAAAAAATGTACAGGCAGTTATGAAAGAAACCACTCTCCTATGCTCTTCTTGCCAGGGTGAAAATGAGACAAGAAAAATTTGACGGCACAGCAGGATCAAGAGGAAGAATCCCTAAGAGACAACACTCGGAGGTTCACCCCCGAGCACCCTCAAGTGGTAGCAAGGAAACCCTGAGCGCCGAGACCCAGCCAACCCTAGGGGGCGTGGCTGAGAATGTGCATCCCAGCGGAAGAGAGACCCAGTTCAGGAGAAGAGTGGGGGTGTGGGGGGACCTCTTATTCCCTAAGACCCGCGCGGAGCAGAGTTCCCCACGGCTCGTCCCGCCCTCGCCTCACCTGTCCCTGCCATCCCCAGGAGCCGCTCCGGCACCCCTCGCAGGTCTTCATGGAGGCCGCGGAAGATCTCGTGAAGTTTCTCGAAATGCTCTGAGGAGGCGGCGGAGGTGGCCATGGCGCAGGCCACGCTCCAGCAGTGGCCACCGAGATTTGGGGGCACTGGGCCCGCTCCTATCCGGGCGGTCAGCCGCCCAGCCCCGCAGACATCACGGCGACCGCCTCCCCCACTGCCGAGGACCAGGCGCTTCCGGGGCCGCGGCGGGGTCCTCCCGAGCCGGAACGCCCACCTCCCCTACATTCCGTCACTGAGGGAGCGCCGGGCGCGAAAGCCTGACGGAAAGTGGGGTTGGCTGCCCGCCAGGACAATTCCTGAGAGGGTGACAGCGGGCCGGGCGAGAGGCAGTCCTGAAACCCCGGAAATACCCTGTCCAGGATTGGAGAGAGTGCCACAGCAGAAGGGACTATGAGGACCCGCGGGACGGGCAGCGCGCCGACCTATCCCCACGGCTCCACCTCCCGGCGGCCGCGAGGGAGGGAACGCTGCAGTGCATGCTGGGAGCTGTAGTTCGTCGCGAAAGACGCCCGGACTCTGTGGTCACGTGTTGGTGGGGGCGGTGGTTCTGTCGGCGCTACAGCCGCAGTGGGTTGTGATGACACGCTGTAGTTTGGTATCAGTAAGCGACTGGAAATTATCTTCACTGTCCTCTCACTGTTTGACCGCTCTGACTTCCTCAGTTCGGGTCCTGACTAAAACGTTAGCTTTCAGCCCCAGAAAGCTAGCCGGGCCGGGTTCCGCTTGCCCTGGAGCGGTAAAGCACTTTCACTGGGCAAGTCAACTGACCAGGGTCATATGCTTTCAGAAATGGTATCCAGTCTGACTCCCAAAACACACACTCAGCCTCTCGCGTCTGGGCTGGCCTAGTGCATTCATTCACTCAGCAGGTCTTTGTCGATGTTACGCGTAGTCATCACACCAGATATGGGCCTAGGTTGGTGAATAAAAGAGCCGCTCCGCGCGGTTATTTTATAATGTGGTGAGCAAGGCGGGCCCAGCTTCATCAGGTCTCTTTCCCACCATGTAATGTGTTAACAATCACGAAGTCCTTTTCTGCATTACATGAGTTTTCATGGTTCAGTGGCGGGAAATTCCCATTTTCAACTTATTTCATGATTTTCCTTTCGAAGCCCTTTCTGAAATATTTGCTTGTCAGCCCAAGATATAAAACAGCCCAGACATATTAAAAGATATATGACTGTTCAGGGGAAATGATGTGGTGATTTATAACTCCTGGATCTTTATTTTTATTAGACTGATTCATTGACCACTGATTCAACACACGCAACGAGCTCCTAATGTTCACTGAGTATAGAGACAGCAAAATCTGAGATAGTTAGTGGAACTGTACTGTCATAAGTCCCACAGCACTGTTATAGAAGGGGCAGGTACAAAAAGGAGATGTGGAAAAAAGGGATCTTTGAACAGTACCATAAAAGACAAGTAGACAGGGGCGCCTGGGTGGCTCAGTGGGTTAAAGCCTCTGCCTTCGGCTCAGGTCATGATCCCAGGGTTCTGGGATCGAGCTCTCTGCTCAGCGGGGAGCCTGCTTCCTCCTCTCTCTCTCTGCCTGCCTCTCTGCCTACTTGTGATCTCTGTCTGTCAAATAAATAAATAAAATCTTAAAAAAAAAAAGACAAGTAGACAAAAGGGTGAATCAACAATCACATTATCACACAACATTAAGTTATAACATTTGAATTGAGGCTGTACTGTGGCTAGATTCTGGGGACAAATTATCCTTAAAAATGAGAAACGATTGGGACGCCTGGGTGGCTCAGCTGGTTAAGCGGCTGCCTTCGGCTCAGGTCATGGTCCCAATCGAGTCCCACATCGGGCTCCTTGCTCAGCAGGGAGCCTGCTTCTCCCTCTGCCTCTGTCTGCCATTCTGTCTGCTCACTCTCTCTGACAAATAAATAAATAAATAAATAAATAAATAAATCTTTAAAAAAAAATGAGAAACGATTGTATAACTATAATAATGAAAAGTGTTCTCTTCTTATAAACTATGTTTTCTTCCGTTGACTCTACACTTTCATTTAATTCTTACAGTTTTTATTTTGATGAATAAAAACAATAATCAAAAAATTTTTATTTGTCATTGACAGTTCAACATAAATTAAGTAAAATATTAGTTCAATGATGCTACTTAACTATTATGAAAATTTTCCAATTTTTCCATAAAATGACCATTTCTAAATTATATACCTTAAAAGTTAAAGCAAGTTCAACAAAAGAATATTCATTTACAAATATGAGAAGACTGTGGTCCTATAACTCTTTCCCCCACCAAAGTGAATATGTAATTGTCAGTCCAAGACAATCACAAACTAATAGAAAAACATACTCCAAACAAGTAATGGGAACATTACTAATTCCTCCATTTTCTATGGCAGCATTACTTTTGATAAAAGTTCTCTAAATTAAGTGTAGGTTTTTAGCATACAGACATTTTAATCTTGTTAAGATAATATAAGGAATACCCTGAAGATTATTAAATTGACTGTAAATTACAGTACAGTCCTTAGGACAATTTTGCCTAATAAAGAATTGGGGTTTGTTGGGTGGGGGTCTTTTTCTACTATATTGGTTGATTGGTGCTTGTTAAAGACAGTGTAGCATCAGCCTTGCTAATTCTTCCATAGTTACATATTGCCATCTTTAGCTGTTTTTGTTTGTTTTATTCCTTAACTAGTCCCTTCACTGTTCACACTATCTTCCAGAATTCTTCTCTTTTTTGGACTTCTTCCCTGCTACCCATGTGCTTTTTGGTGAGTAGTTATCCACATATACACCATCTGTTTCCCTTTGTAGCGCCGCCCATTTGTATTAAAGACTGGATGACACTTGTTTACTCCATCTTTGATCACTTATCTGCCCCAGCATCCAGTTTAATACTGATCCTTTGTAGCTATTTTGAATTTTGTAAAAAAAATCCCAATTGCATGCTACATAAGAACACATACAAAGATATACTCAGTGACAATCACCAAATAGCCTTTCTCTTCTTCTTCAGGTTTTCTAAGAGAAACTAAGGCACAAGAAGCCCTCCAGGGGTCTGGGGTCTGTAAACTGAAGTCAGGTAGGTGGTCTACCTTCCAGTACTACTCCTTTTTTACCCACTTGCTGGCCTGAGAAACAGTAGGAAAATGATGGCTTAAACTTGATTTTTATTTCTGCCTTCCCCCAAATTTCTGCCATCCTCCCAACCCCACAAACTTCTTAGAATAGGAAGCTCTTCTGTGGTCCAGACATGTAAAGGTGTCTTAACAGCAGTGGCTTTAGGTTGCCAGAGGTAAAGCCCATGCCATAATCCAGATTCAGTTAAGAGTTTCCTGAAAGAATCCAGATGTTGGCTATGATGGTTTTCTTAACAGATGAGGGATGAGCCCTGCTCTTGGGCCAAGCCACTGTTGACTGTGGGAGTTCAACTGGGGCTGCAGGATGGCCCTCCTGAAAAAAAGCTGGTTGGTGGTTGGGAGGAACTATATTGTTAACAAAGTTGGTAGAAACTCACCAAAATTGCCATAAATTGACCCTGCCATAGCTAAGATTCTCCTAGGTAGTAGGTTTCAGAAGGCAAATATGAGTTTGTGGGTCATATGAAGATCTTATCCTAGGATACTTCCTGTTAAGTCTGGCAGTAACAAGGGCAAAGTCAATCTGGACTAATGCAGAGTGTTTTGATCCATGTGGCAGTGTACATTGGGCTTTCATCAGACATCAAGCAGGCAAGCCTGGAAGGTTTGTTTTCTTTGTGCTCAAGGTTTTGGCCGTCATGAAGGAGAATCATTTTGGCAGGGAGTACTGAGTAGTCTGCTGGAGCTTTCTCTTGAGTCCACCTGCCACCACCTGTCATTCCATAGGTATGCCCAAGAGGTCACAGCTGACGTCCCATAGCCGCCTTGCTATCGTCTCATTCCGAGCCTGGGCAGAGACCCAAGCCACACTGCAGTCACTAGAAGGAAAAGAGAGACTTAAAACACAGGGTTTATGAATGGAGTCTGTTCTCTGCCTGGAACAAGGAATGTGACAGAAAAACAACCTAGGGATGACATGTCCTCCATACACTTCATAGGGCCAGTCTTTGTCTTCTCTTCATTCTCTAATCCTTACCCCAAAGAAAATGTAATTACTGTTTTGATCTCCTCACTAAACTTCCTCTGACCAGAATGTCTGATATATAATGCGTAGCATTTAGTCTTTATATTCCCCTTTATATATATATATCTAATTAATATCAGTGCCCACCTGACACCTTTGTATGTCCAGCCTGTTCACACAGGACCTTGTACAGTGTCATGTTGCTGAGATTATACGGGTTACAGATGCCTGGAGTGGTAAAAACAAACAAACAAAAGCACCCTAAAACTTACTATTTCTAGGGGTGCCCGGGTGGCTCAGTGGGTTAAGCCTCTGCCTTCGGCTCAGGTCATGATCTCAGGGTCCTGGGATTGAGCCCCGATTGGGCTCTCTGGTCAGCAGGGAGCCTGCTTCCTCCTCTCTCTCTGCCTGCCTCTCTGCCTGCTTGTGATCTCTCTTTCTGTCAAATAAATAAATAAATAAAATCTTAAAAAAAAAACCAAACCCTTACTATTTCTGGCCTACTCCAATTATAACTTTTTATTTTATTTTTTTATCTTTTTAAAGATTTATTTATTTTTGAGAGAAAAAGAGTACATACCAGGGGAAAGGCAGAGGGAGACGGAGAGAGAGAACCCCAAGCAGAGTCCCCACTGAGCGTGAAACCTGATGCAGGGTTCAAACTCATGACCCTGAGATCATGGCCTGAGCCAAAACCAAGAGCTGGACACTTAACCAACTGCACCACCCAGGCACCCCCAATTATAAGTGTTTTTAAACTCAAATAACAAGTAAAGCCAGCCCCATAAACAATGAAGGAAGGAAAAGATGATAGCATAAAAGAAATATAACAATAAAGTACTATGTGTTTCATATACCTTCTCTTCATTGCTGTAATCTCCATAATTCAAAATCCCCATTAAATGCAGGAGGGGTATTCAAACTCTGCCCAGAAAATTTTCTCAAAGAACATTTTACTCCTTTTTCATTAGCTGCATTTAGTACACAGCAGGTATTCAATAAAGGGTTTTTTGAAAAGTGATTGAGTAAATGGACTATAATCTTTTAAGTCACACAAGAAGCAATGTAAGAAGTTACATACTATTTCAAGAGAACTGCTTCCAGGACATTCTTAGCAAATTCTGAAGGTGAAAGGAAAGTTGGCAAGTCTGAAGCACATGAAGCAAACTCTTAACACTGTGTCCATAAAGACACTGCTAATCAAAGAGTAGGTTATGGACTAGCAGGTGCATCATCAGGGAGTTCGTTAGAAATGCCAATTCTCAGGCCCCCTCTGAATCTGCTGAATCAGAATCTGTAGGGCAGAGGCCCAGGAATCTGTCTTCCACCACTTCCTCAGATGGTTCTCAAGCACATGAAAGTTTGAGAAACACCACTTAAAGATACCTTCGCAATTACAAAACAAGCCTTGTAAATATAGTACTTCTGTTTAAGGGAACTTACCAGCATGACCAGCACAACCTGCCACTGCTGAGCAGAAAGACCATCACAGAGAGCCAAAGGCTCTGTAAGACTCTAGGAATGAGCTGGCCTTTGTAAGCCTCTATAGCCTCTACTGCATTATGCCTTATGTTCTTTGCAAGGTTATGATCAACAGCAAATGACACAATGAACATGAAAGTGCCTTGTGTCATAATTTATGACATGCTGTAAAATTTATTCAAATACCACAGTAAAAGCTACTTACGTGTGGTTATGGCATCAGCACAGTCATGGTGCTGGTATTTCCAGTAGGGATTTGAGAAGTATCAATCAGTATATATAAAAAGACCAATTTGAAAACTTACTACAAAGCCATAGTAAGACACTGTGCTACTGGCATAAGGTTAGACATATAAATGAATAGAACAGAACTGAAAGTGTAGAAGTACCCTTACATTTATGGACAATTGATTTTTGATAAATCTGTTATGGACTGAATCATGTTTCCCTATGTCCATATGTTGAATCCCTAATCTATAACATGACTATAACTGGAGATTGGGCTTTTAAGGAGATAATTAAGGGTAAGTAAGGTTATAAAGGTAGGGCCCTAATTCCACAGGTCTAGTGTCCTTATAAGAAGAGGAGACACCAGGAGTGTGCACACAGAGAGTGAAAGCCATCTGAGGACACAGCAAGAAGGCAGCCTTCTGTAAGCCAGGCATAGAGGCCTCACCAGAAACCAGCCCTGCCGGCACCTTGAACTTGAACTCCCATTCTCCAGAAATGTGAGAAAATTAATTTCTGGTATTCTGTTATAGCAGCCTAAGGAATTTTTTTTTTTTTTTTGAGCCCAATGTGGGGGTTGAACTCACAGCTAAGATCAAGATCAAGAGTTGGACACTCAACCAACTGAGCCACCCAGGTGCCCTAGCCCAAGGAATTTTAATACAGCTACCAAGAAAATTCAATGGAAAGAATAATGTTTTCAACAAACAGTTCTGGGACAATTGGATATCCACATGCAAAAATGAAATGAAGGGAAGACAGACCCCTACCTCATGCCATATGTAAAAATTAATTCAAAATGAATCATAGACCAAAATATAATGCTTACATTATAAAAGTGTTAGAAGAAAACATAGTAGTAAATCTTCATGACCTTCGGTTAGGCAATGGTTTCTTAAATATGGCACCAAAAGCACAAGTGACCAAACAAAAAATCAGTAAATTAGACTTCATCAAAACTTCTCTGCTTCAAAAGACCCCATAAAGAAAGTAAAAAGAAAAAAAAGAAAGTAAAAAGACCAACCAAAGAATGGGAGAAAATATTTATAAATCACACATCTGATAAGGGACTTGCATCCAGACTATATAAAGAACTGAACATATATATTTATAACTATATAAAGAACTGTTACAATTAAATAATAAAAAGATAATGATCCATTTTAAAAATGGGCAAAGGATTTGAATAAATGTTTCTCCAACAAAGATAAACAAATGGACAATAAGCACATGAAAAGATGCTTAATATCATTAGCAGGAAAATGCAAATGAAAACCACAGTGAGAAAAACTAGAAAAACTTTAGCAGAAAAATTACTCCGTGCTTACCAGGATGGCTTAAAATCAAAAGGACAGATAATAAGTGTAAGGAAAGGTATGGAGAGATTGGGACCCTCATCCACTGCTGGTGGCAACATGAAATGGTGCAGCCACTTGGGAAAACAATCTGACAGTTCCTCAACAGTTAAACACAGAGTTGACATATGATCCATATTTCAGTGGGATTCCATTTCTAGGTATATAAACCAAGAGAAATCACCATATAAAAATCTTTGCACGAATATCACAGCATCATTATTCAACTAACCAAAAAGTGATAACCCAAATGCCCAATTGATGAATGGAAAAATAAAATGTGATATATTCAAAAATGAAATATTATTTGGCAACTAAAGGAATGATGTACTGATACATGCTTTGGGGTGGATGACCTTGAACACATTCTGCTAAGTGAGCAGGAAGCCAGTCACAAAAGGCCACTATTATATGATTCCATTGATAGGAAATGTCCAGTACAGACAGATCCATAGAGACAAAAAGTAGAATTGTTGTCTCAGTCAGGAAGAATAACCAGCGCAAAGTTCTAATGCTTCAGTCAAGACAGACTTATGTTCATTTTTTGACTGTGATCAACACAGTTGCTGCTGGATCTTCAAAATGCTTAAAATTAAGAATCCATGGTACTGGAAAGCCTCTTCAAAAGTCAATTAAGTAATTACTATGTCATGGATTTGAGGCTGACTTGCTTTAAACTATTCAGTCAAAGCCTCAAAATCTCCAGGGAAGAAGAAACCAGTCACCCATAGAAAATCATTCTAGTATATAAAACTATGTAAATTTACCTCTCTAGATTTTAGATGCACATTTCCAACTATCTGCTCTACACTTCTACTCACATGGAGTCTTATGGATACACACTGAACATGGACAGAGCCTGGTTTACTACGTGGTGGGAAAATGATCCTTTCCACTTTTTTTTTTTCTTTTTTTAAGGAGGGTAAAGGGCAGAGGGAGGGGGAGAGCCTCCTCCACGCTCAGTATGGAGTCTGATGTAGGGCTCCATCTCACAACCCTGAGATTAAGATCTGAGCTGAGGGGCGCCTGGGTGGCTCAGTGGGTTAAAGCCTCTGCCTTCAGCTCAGGTCGTGACCCCAGGCTCTCTGCTCAGCGGGGAGCCTGCTTCCACCTCTCTCTTTCTCTGCCTGCCTCTCTGCCTACTTGTGATCTCTGCCTGTCAGATAAATAAATAACTAAATAATCTTTAAAAAAAAAAAGATCTGAACTGAAATCAAGACTCAGACGCTTAACCGACTGAGCTACCCATGCGCCCCCCCCCCATTCCACATTCTTTTGGCAACAGCAACCTATCCCTTTGAGGAATGACCTCTCTCCCACAGTATGAAGACCCCATTGATTGAGTGCCTGTCTCCGCCTAACCAAGGGAGTGAGGCTGAGAGGATGGAAGATGTAGTGCTTCCTTGCTAGAGGGCGAATGGTGAGCAACAAAACAAAGACTGAGGATAACTGGCTTATACTCATTCCAGCAGCAGTGCCCCTGCCAGCTGGCCGGCCACTCCGTCTGTTCTAAGCCTGGCTCTTCAGTCTTCTCTTTGGTTCTTATTTTAATAAATTATTATTATTTATTATATAATATATATTATTAAAATTACACCCTTATTTTATTTTTTTTTAAAGATTTTTTATTTATTTGATAGGGAGAGATACAGCGAGAGAGGGAACACAGGCAGGAGGAGTGGGAAAGTCAGAAGCCGGCTTCCCCCCGAGCAGGGAGCCCAATGCGGGGCTCGATCCCAGGACCCTGGGATCATGACCTGAGCCGAAGGCAGACACTTAACGACTGAGCCACCCAGGCGCCCCAAATTACACCCTTATTTTAATAAATTCCCTTCTTGCTTAAATTAGCATGAGTCTGTTCCCACTGCTCTGGAATCAAAGAACTCTTAAGCTCTACACATGATTTTTCCAAGTCTGCTGTCTCAGTTGATGTCATCATCAGTCTCCTAGTAAGTCAGGCTTGACCCCAGGTCACTAACTCTTCCCAGACCCCTCACTCATTTAGTCATCAAGCCATAAAAATTCCACCTTTTCAGGGCCTTTCCCACTTAACGCTTCTTTGTATTGCAACTGTCATTACCCTAAGTCAGGAATTCATTCTCTCTCACTTGGGTTATTTACTCATTCATCAAGCAAAGTCACCAGGGATGTTTCTCTGCGCAGAGTATTTCTCTCTCTGCTGGAACAACTTCTGTGCCTCCTCTCCAAGCCTGGCGTTATGGGCCTTTCATGATCTCTCTACCTTTCTTTCCAATTTTAATTTATTTACAGCACTTTCTCTAAAATTTCAAGTTATTTCCATAAAATCTTGAAGAGGGGAGGTAAAAACATGCTAAAATTTCAATTTTTTAATAGCTTTATTTATTTATTTAACACAGAGAGAGAAAGCACAGTCAGGGGAGCAGCAGGCAGAGGGAGAGGGGGAAGCAGGCTCCCCACTGGGCAGGGAGCCCGATGTGGAGCTCAAATCCAAGACCCTGAGATCATGACCTGAGCCAAAGGCAGACGCTTAACCGACTGAGCCATCCAGGTACGCCCCTAAAATTTCAATCTAATGTGATGCTTAAGACTTGCTTAAAAATAACATGAGAGGGAAAAAATATGGGAAGAGCTGGTGCATGGGGACAGGGGAGTACTGGCCATGGCTTAATGGTTGTTGAGACTATATTATGGGCACATGGGGGTTCAACTATTTTATCTATTACTGTACATATTCAAAGTTCTCCATAATAAAAAGTTTTAAAAGTCTTCACTTATTCATGGAGTCCATTGATTCTATTTAAAAGTCCTGAAGACAGGGGCGCCTGGGTGGCTCAGTCGTTAAGCATCTGCCTTCGGCTCAGGTCATGATCCCAGGGTCCTGGGATCGAGCCCCACATCAGGCTCCCTGCTCGGCAGGAAGCCTGCTTCTGACTTTCCCACTCCTCCTGCCTGTGTTCCCTCTCTCACTATGTCTTTTCCTATCAAATAAGTAAAAATTAAAAAAGAAAAAAAAAAAAAGTCCTGAAGACAATAGAGAAATACAGATTCAAATTCTTTTTTTTTTTTTTTAAAGATTTTATTTACTTGACAGAGAGAGACACAAGCGAGAGAGAGGGAACACAAGCAGGGGGAGTGGGAGAGGGAGAAGCAGGCTTTCTGCTGAGCAGGGAGCCTGATGCACGGCTTGATCCCAGAACCCTGGGATCATGACCTGAGCTGAAGGTAGACAGTTAATGACTGAGCCACCCAGGCACCCCCTCAAATTCTTTCTAATGTACAGGGGGAAAAAAATTGAACAAGGAGTCCAAAAAGGAACAAAGAAAACCAGACGGATATAACAAAAGGTAGGAAGAACAAACAACCAGAAAACATCATAAAAGATAGCCATGGAGAAAACCAAACCTAGCAGTACCATGAAAAATGCAAATAAGTCAACCCCCTTACGAAAAGGTAAAAACACTAGTCAGAAGACATAAGCCGCAAAATGTAGGAGTATAGTGTACCATACAAATCCAGATTATTTCCCTTGAACCATAAAAACCCCATTTTCAAAAAACAGACACATTCATACCTGAAATGATGCCCATTTAGAATCTCAAGTCCTTCTGTAAGAGCACAATACAGGCTGGTCTGTGCTCCCTGCTGAGGGGTCTTGATGAAGAAGGAGAAAAGCCACCACATCCATTTCATGAAGGACGAGTGCCGAATCAGTTCAGACTTGACTGTGCCCGGGTGGACAGAATACGCCGTAACGCCAGAGCCTAATGGGGGTGCCCCAGAGAGAGAGGAAGGCAGGACTTGATATTGTTGGACAGCCGAGGACACCAGGGGCTGTGAATAAACATTTAACCCCAGGAAGACTCCCTTCCCACAATGGTATTACAAGCACTCCTCATAGTAACTTATACCTTCCTATTTCACAGGTTAGGATTAAAGCTCAAAGAGGTTATTAACTGTTAGGAAACAGCAGAGGGGCGCCTGGATGGCTCAGACGGCTAAGCAACTGCCTTCGCCTCAGGTCATGATCCCAGAATCCTGGGATCCAGCCTTGCATCGGGCTCCCTGCTTGGTGGGAAGCCTGCTTCCCTCTCCCTCTGCTGCTCCCCCCACTGCTTGTGCTCTATCTCTGACAGATAAATAAAATCTTAAATAATAATAATAATAATAATAATAAAGGAAACACTAGAGCCAGGAGTCAAACCTCTCACCCGCACATTGACTCTAGGGATCACTCATTCTTCAAAGCTGCCTTTTTATTGGCTGCTGTGATCCCACACTTCTTCTGTTTTTCCAAACCTTTCTTGTTGCTTCCTCTCAGTTTCTTAGACCAGTGCCTCATCTTCTACCCAAACTGCAAATGCTGGAGTCCCCATATCTTGCTAAACTCCCTCTCTGTAACTACATGGCATGTACACTTTTATGCACATTGTACTCCTTTGAACTCTTGGCTGACTCTGAGTGGCTAAGGGCACCGGCCCTGTGGTCAGACTGTCCAGTTTCGAATCCCAGCTGTACCCTGGGCAAGCTCCCTATGCTGTGATTCACTTTCCTCTTGAAATGGGGATAATCCTAATATCTGCACCTCACAAGGTGGTTTGGAGGATTAAATGGATTCATATCTTGAGAGACTCGATAGTCTCTGGTACATGCTAAGTGCTAAATGACACTTAGGCATGTGCTAGGTCAGGTCCCCAGTTCTTTACTAGAACCTTGTGGCCAGAGAGGTTTCCAAATTTTTACTGATTTTAGAAAAATAATATGACACAGATACATATACTTCTTATTACCTAATCTCCCTGGTACAAGAGAGGCTTTGTTGCCAAATGAGCTTTGGAGCCAAGCTTCCGAAAAAATTGAATTCTTGGGTCTTTGTGGATTTCATGATTAGGACTGCTGATGTGGATTAGCAGATAAAGGACTATGGACATATATTATTTCCAACTTGACATCTACTTTATTATTATTTTTTAAGATTTTACTTATGTATTTGTCAGAGAGAAAGAGAGCAGAAGCAGCAGGCAGAGGGAGAAGCAGGCTCCTCACTGAGCAGGGAGCCCAATGCGGGGCTTGATTCCAGGACCCTGGAATCATAACCTGAGCCAAAGGCAGATGCTTAACCAACTGAGCCACCCAGGCATCCCTTGATACCTTCTTTAGATGACCCATAGTAATGCTGACACAGAGACCCAAAACTGACTTCATACTTTCACGGCCAAACCTGGACCTTGCAGTGTTCCGTAACTCCCAGTCAGGCAGGCACACGGAACAGTTCTTGACCATTCCCCACCTTACCACACATATCCATCAACAAGCCCTGGGGGCTTCCAATCATAACTATCTCTTAGGACTGTCCACTACTCTCCATCTCCACCACTTTAGTCCAGGACACCCTCACTTCTCACCTAGACTACAGAAATCACCTGCTGCACACACTCTGGTCCCCATTTTAAAAACGCTTTCATTCTGAAGGTTCTCTACTGCTCTTCCACTAAAGTCCTTGCCATAGACTCTTAAGGGTTTTGACTCTGTCCACTGTCTCAGTTCAGGCCTCTGCTCCTTTTGCTTTCTACATTTTAATCACAACAGCCTCCCAATTACTCATACTGAACCTAGACCTTTGTGCATTCTCTTCCATCTGCCTGGAATGTTTCCCAATATCCCCAGATGCCTCATCCCACCCACTCTGTAACCCATCTAATTTCCATGTAGCTTGATGATCCCATACCAATGATGGGGATCCTGTGTCTGATTCCTAGCCAAAATTCTGCCTGCCTCAACTCCTAAGTGACTCTAGTTGTCCACCCTGGATTACCCTTCTTTATCAAAAATTCAGAGTGGACAGTGTTAAGGACCTCTGTATATTTGTGACTGGAGACTCCCCTCTTCAAGCATACATTTCTCTCTTATTTAACCTTTTGCTGTTAGGGAGACACTCCCCGCCACCACCATCCCCATAGTCCCAGGACCTTTTTTATCGTAATGGCTGTATCTAGTGCCAGCTCAGGTCCCTCCCTCTGCCATTCTTCTTCTTTTTTTTTTTTTTTTTTTCAGATTTTATTTATTTATTTTAGAGAGCGAGAGAGCACACGTGCAGGAGGGGCAGAGAGAGGGAGATAGAATCTCAGGCATACTCTGCGCTGAGCCCAGAGCCAGACCCAGGGCTTGACCTCACAACCTGAGACCATGACCTAAATCAAAACCCAGAGCCAGACGCTTAATCAACTGAGCCACACAGGTGCCCCCAGGTCCTTCCCTTCTATATAGTCTCATTATGAGTAAAAAATTTTGCTTGCTTGTGAGGCCTGACTTAATGAGGACAATAACCTATAGAGTAGTCCTATTTTACTTATGAGGAAATAAGTCTTGAAAAGTTAAGAAGCTTGTTGCAGGTCACACAGCCAGTAAGTACTAAAAGTCAAGCCTTACGACTCAAAGTCAGAATGTCCCCATCTCCTGCCAGCCACCTCCAATATCTGAATATCTGTGGGCTATGTACTAAAATAATAACCAGTTATGGTCATGGCAGCAGGTTTGTCCAGGGAATGGGCTCCAGAAAACAGTATTTTTGCTACTTTCCATTGACTGGTATCTCTATACTTACTTCTTCTAAGCCTACCTTTGAGCCTCCGAGCCAGTTCCTGGGTGAAGAGAATGTTAGCTAACTTGCTGTGACAGTAGGCCAGACCCGCATGGTAGAATTTCTCGCCCTGAAGGTTATGGAAGTGGATCCTTCCCAGGTGATGCGCTAGGGAAGACACATTCACTATCCTTGATGGGGCTGATTCCTTCAGCTTCTCTAGCAGCAGATGGGTCAGGAGGAAGTGACCTATGGGAAAAACTAGAATTAACAGAGTTCAGGGCCAATGCCAGGGTGAAGGGAGTCATAGTGAGTCCTGGAGAGAACACAGGAACAAGGCTTTTTGCCTTATTAATTCATTATAAACTGCAGAACAAGCTCAGGGAGGGTTTGGGGAAATAGGACAGCCATCCCTCCATGAGGGGGGTCTGGATTATGTGCATATGAACTCTTGTCTCCTTCCAACTTCGATTAATATCACTCTTTAAGAGCAGGCAGCCTCTGCCTGATGCTGGTCATGAAGACCCCCACAAAGAAAGCAACACAGCCCCCAGTCCAATGAGGCTGCTCAAAAAGGCCCCAAGGTAAGTTGAATCTGGATCGCAAATTATAAAGTGGGTGGCACCTCGAGGAGGCCCAAGTTTATCTCTGAGCTATCACAGAAGGACCAGAGTATTCACTATCCACTTATGGTCTCTTAGGGCCCAGAGGCAGTTCAGTCTGACCCCTAGGTTCTCCAAGAACTTTAAGCTTCTTCTAGTTTTGTGATGAGACCAGATTTCTTACCCAAGTGGTTGACTCCCATGTGCATCTCAAAGCCATCTGCTGTCTTAGAGTAGGGACACATCATCACTCCTGCGTTGTTGATCAAAATGTGTAGATGTTTCTCCTCTGCAGGGAAGAGATGTGATGGGGAAGCAGCCAGCCACAGCAGTTACATCTGAGAAATCTGCCTTATACCCAGGCTTTGAATGAAAGTTATGGGGACACATAACTTACTTTAATCTTTCCTCCATTTCTCCTTCATATGTGGTTTGTATCATTTTTCATTGTTTAAGACTTTAGTTGAATCCTACTTATCTACTACAGAGCAAAATTCCATCTAACACAACCAAGTTGCCTTTCCAATCTTTCCATTTAAGGAGCTACTCACTCACTGCTTTTGGGAAAATGTTCTGCTCACCTCTCCTAATAGAAGGACTTCCCGAGCTGAATCAGAAGAGTCAAAGCAAGAACCAATAGGCTGTTCTGTATGCACCCCTTGCAACCGGAGAACTCCAAAAGGTGCCAAAAGAAATATTGGTTTCAACTCTTTGTTGCATCTGGCAACTCTTTTCATGGTTTATTTTCTCATGTGATTTGTAATTTCTAACTATGAGCTCATATCTGTAGACATTTTTTACCTAGGGAGGCCAAGATCCATGTGTTATGGGGGGTTATGCCTATAGAATACTCTTGGGTTTGATTATGATGTGATACTACAGGGTTTTATGTTAACTCCTCAGCTCAAGATTCTTTTTTTTTTTTTTTAAGATTTTATTTATTTATTTGACAGAGATCACAAGTAGGCAGAGAGGGAGTGGGGGAGGGGGAAGCAGGCTCCCTGCTGAGCAGAGAGCCAGATTTGGGGCTTGATCCCAGGACCCTGGGATCATGACCTGAGCCAAAGGCAGAGGCTTTAACCCACTGAGCAACGCAGGTGCCCCTCAGCTCAAGATTCTTACACTGTTTGATGATGTAATAAATTCTCCCCCACAGATGATGCCAACTTGAGTTTCTAATATCTTGCAGACAACTCTCTAACCACTATGTCCTAAAGGGAAGGTAAGCTTCTTTGCCATGTCTTGGATCAGGTGGCCTACTTTTTTTTAAGCCCCCACACCATGGACCTGATGAGTTTCTGTGAGTCTCAACCTTATGTGGAGCCCCAGATATAGCTCTCCACTCTTAGGGCCTGAGGCCTCATCTCCTTTCCTTGTATGAGTCTTTAGACTCCAGATCCTAAAGCTCATGTTAAGTTCTGATACTCCCGTGAGGTTTTTGGCTTTAGTTCGTATGCACTGCTATGACTTTTTAAACTCCTTTTTTATTGCTATTTCTTGAGGATTCCCACTTGTTACTAAGGAGTTCAGCTATGAATGAAATTTTTTATTATAATTTATCTAGTATTTCTATGTATTAAAGAGGAGGATCTTTTCCTTTAACCAAGTCTGCCGTGTTGATTGCAAAATCAACAACATAATCTCAAGTTCTGTACTTACCTGCTAAGAAGTCTTTAGCAAAGGCTCGAATAGATTTTGTATCAGCCAAGTCCAGTTTCCGCACTAATACCTGTTGGTTCCCCGTCATGAGCTGGATCTCTCTGGCTACTGATTCCCCCTTTACCACATCCCGGCATGCTAAATACACACGGGCTCCTGTCAACCAATACATAAAAGAGGCACACTGTCATCTCTGCTTTTGAGTGGACACTATAGACTTACAGACTTATGTTATTTTCTACTTTTTTTTAAAAAAAGGTTTTATTAATTTATTTGACAGAGATCACAAGTAGGCAGACAGGCAGGCAGAGAGAGGTGGGGGGAAGCAGGCTACCTGCTGAGCAGGGAGCCCGGTGCAGGGCTCAATCCCAGGAAGCTGAGATCATGACCTGAGCCAAAGGCTGAGGCTTAACCCACTGAGCCACCCAGGCGCCCCTACTTTTTCTTTTTTTTTAAGATTTTATTTATTTGTTAGAGAGAGAGAGAGCACAAGCACAGGCAGACAGAGAGGCAGGCAGAGGGAGAAGCAGGATCCCTGCCAAGCAAGGAGCCCGATGTGGGACTCGATCCAGGACGCTGGGATCATGACCTGAGCCAAAGGCAGCCGCTTAACCAACTGAGCCACCCAGGCGTCCCTTTTTTTTTTTTAATGGAATTTTACGCCTACTTCATGACAGGGGTATTTGATGAACAACAACAAAAAAAGAAAAATAAATCAAAATATTAAGTGTCCATTATATAGAGAGCATTATACTAGGTTCAGAGCAGTGAATCTGTGGGACACTTGGAAAGTTCTTGAATTCCAAGACTGGGAGGGAATAATAAGCATGGTCATCCTTGTGAGGGATAAAATGGCAGGAGTAGGAGGGAATTAGAAGCAGATGAGCTTGCCTCTTTGAGCCAGTTCTTTGGCTGTCTCCTTTCCAATGCCCGTGTTGGCTCCAGTGACCACAGCTACCTTTCCCGGAAGTTGGACAGTTGATGTACACATCCCACTAGACAGCATTTTCCTGTAGAGAAGGAGAGCTCATCAGTTCTTCATTCTCTTTGTTTTAGCCAGAGGTCCCTGTAACTACCATGTCTTCCAATCCCAAGACTAAAGTATGCTTTGGTTCTTTCTAGTGCTGTCATTTTATAGATTTAAGGAAGATTGAAGAAAAATTTTCGGCTCTTGCTCAAGGGCTTTTGCTCAAAAATTTTCTGCTTCTTGCTTGGGAACAAAAACGATTCTATTGTAAGGACAAACCTTAGAGCTGCCCCTGCAGTACAAGAACTGGGTAAGTATTTGATTATCCAGGCACCTGGCTTCAGTTTGAGCCCTTTGACAGGCTTAGGGAATCATAAGACTCAGCCTAGAAGCAAGAACTGGTCCACTTATGACAATCTGCCCACAACTGGCATTTTTTGGCCTTGATATGCAGCTAATCCAATATAAAAAGTTAAAATTATGGAAGTTTGTTTGCTGGGGTAAAGCAAACAGAAACACGCACACACACAAACAATTAAAAACAAGACAAAGAAAAGACATAAATCAGTACCAAGGGGAGCTGGGATTTGAGTCCTGGTTTAATTAGTGCCCTTGTTCCTAAGCACTACACTCCCCTCCTTTTCCAAAGAAATGAATGGACAAACAGGGATTAGCACGTCTCAGATTGTTCTTTTTTTCTTCTCTGCAAATTTCAAGATTCAAGTTAAAGGAATCTCTTGACCAGGAGATGCACTTCTAAAGAGCATTTCAGCTTGCTTCACTGAACTGGGAGTTGCAAGGCACACGCTCCTAGCCAGTAAAGCTACCTGCTTAGTGCGTACAAGCCCATGAGGAAGCAAACTGGTGCTCACCAAAAGAATCTTCCTCTTCAGAGAACAAGCCTCCCTGCTCAGTTTTTCACATCCTTCCAGGTTTCGCTCCAGGAGCAACAACATATCAGGACCTCTACTGAGTTCTTTCTTCTCTTTACCAACAGGAATGAAAGAAACTCAACTATGAAAAGTCCAGCTCTGGGCTAGCTCTCCTGACCTAGCCAAGTGGCTGGGGAGTATAAAGGTTGCATTGAAATCTTCCTTGGAAAAATCTCGCAGAGGTGTGAGCACTATTTTCAGTTCAGGCTTAACTTTTCATTGAGATTCTATTTGGGTAAAAGGATCTTGTGGGGGGAAAGAAATACAAAGCGTTCTCATCTGAGTGGGAGCACTAGGCGTTCAGAAGGGAGGAAAAATAAAAGTAAAAGAGGAGCACGAGGGTGGATGGTGACCACGCCCCCCCCCGCCCAGCCCCGAGGAAGGACAGTCTCTTCAGTCTCCGGTTCACCGTCACTACTGGTGATTTACTCAGAACCAATCAGCAGGCGCCCTTAGTGCAGCTCCCCTCCGATTCTCTGTGGCTCTCAGCCAGCCATTGGCTGATTTGTCACCAGGTCCGGAGACCACTACCCTTATTCCTCTCGGCCTCACCCCCAAACCCTGGGCATGATTCAGGTCCCCAGATACTCCTGCTCTGAAGGCAGAATGCGGCTCCTGATGAAACCCTTCCATTTCTTTCCTCTGCAACATCCGCCCAGAAAAAAGGCGAATCTATCTGCAACAAGAGAGCAAGCAACGGGCCTGCAAAACGCACGATTCCCACCGACAGACAGTTTCAGAGAGCAAAAGGTCGAATCGCTCCATTGTACTTCAAAGGCTGGAAGCAAGACGATAGATAGGGCTGGTTCAAGGCGTGGGAGCTAAGGGGGAAACGAGTGTTAAGGTCCACACCCCACTTTAGGGTCTGAGATCTCCCAATGCTGGAAACTCAAGTGTCTGAGGGTAGCCTTGCACTCAGGGTTCTCTGGAGCAGAAAGCAAGGGTTTCTGAGACGAAAAAAAAGGATCGGGAGAAACAGAGTCAGGTGAGCCGGACCACAGCCCCTTCCCACCGCCTGGGGTCTCCTGATCTCGTTTCCCCGGATCCAGGACAGCTGGACCTCCTCCGAGCAACCGAAGACCCGGCCTCGACCTACTTGGAACCCCCCCCTAGGGATTTTCCTTTTCCTTCTTTTGAAACAGAGGTTCGGTGAGGATTAGCGTCCTCCTGAATTCTTCTCAAGAGAAGGCAATACATTTGCACAGACCTGATTTGGGGTGCAGCGATGTACAGGAAAAGGGGAAGAAGGAGGAGCAGGAGCAGGAGGACCCCGATCATCTTGCCTGACGGCTGCGGTGGCTCTAGGTGGGAGCCGAGCGAGATGCCCCAACAGTGCTCGCGGACCGTGCGGCTCCTCCCAGACACGCCCTAATCTTAGTACGACAGCCCAGGGAGCAAAGCCGTCTGGGAAATGTAGTCCGCAAACTTGGGCTTGAGGTCGCTGCTCCCAGCTGCTCAGGCAAGCGGACACGCAACAAATCCCCAACTATTTAGGTCTAGGCCTTCTAGGATCGTCCAGTTTTCCCACAGCCCTCTGGCCACCACGGTTGTCGTGAAACCTCCCTAGTCCTCTAGCTCTTGGTGCCCAATTCCAGACCCTGGTTAAGTTTTCCCCTTATCATAGTGCAACAGTTACCGCATTGTTTCTCCTGGAGATCGAAGATTGGCGTCTGGGGAGTGTTAAGAGGCTGGTTACGCAGGAGAGGAGCGGAGGCTGATTGCACAGAAGAGGAGCCGTTGGAGTCTGACAGTTGGAAAGGAAGTGGGGAGATGGGAATCCTTCCTCCTTAGGGATTCCTTCATTCCAGTGGAGTGTAAGCAACCCATCCCTGAAGAAATTTCCAGGAGAATCGCTTTATTGTGTCTGTTTTGTATTATAATGCTATCATTTTCCTGTTGTTTGAGTGTTAATTGATAATAGAACATAGTTTTCCTGGTGACTTGGATTAGATATATTAACTCCCAAGGTGGCCATGAATTTCTCAGATTAGTACAGTTGGTTTTGCTTACTTGTGAGAGTCTGTAATCCTGTCTTGAATTAAGGCCATGAAAATTCTTTGAGAACAGTTTCCCTGTTCAATTATTCCTTCCAGCTCTGCCATCTGAGGCTTGTATCTGGCTTCTAAGAGGTAGAGGTACAGGATGTTTTAACAAGTCAATAACTGGATAATTCATTTCCATTTGATGGAAAGACATGTTCCATGCTCAATTTAAATGAATATATCTTAACAGAAATTGAAGAGGTTTCCTTCACACAATACAAATTTTTACTGATTTAATGTTAGAATATCTAATAATCATCAGATTTTGTCAAATGCTCATTGTGGTACCTGAGATATGTATAGGCTTTTACACCTTTATTAAAAGACTTTCATGTGTTTTGTGCCTTATTCATTCACTTATTCATTTGAGGAATGTGCTATTCCTACAGTGTATGAGGCACCAAACCGAGGATCAGCAGAGCCAGGCAAAAATGACCTCTGCCCTCTCAGAGCTTGTGGCCTGTCAGGAACTTAAAGTTCCTCCCTGAATAAGCTGTGATGAGGGTTATTGGGAAAATAAAGGTTTGGGAGGTCATAGCCTGAAGCTCCTCCTGGTCTGGAGATCAGGAAAAGCTTCTTTGAAGAAATGCATTTGAGCTGAGGCCTGAGGGAAGGTCAGGAGTTAGTAGTGGGCAAGAGGGAGCAGAGGGAAGAGCCCACTGGAGAGCTCAGAGTCAGAGAAAGCAGGAGCACTAGGACAGTGAAAAACATTGGTCTAGGGGCACCTAGGTGGCTCAGTGGGTTAAAGCCTCTGCCTTCAGCTCAGGTCATGATCCCAGGGTCCTGGGATTGAGCCTGCTTCCCCCCTCCCCCCGCCTGCCTCTCTGCCTACTTGTGATCTCAGTCTGTCAAATAAGTAAATAAAATCTTAAAAGAAAAGAAAACATTGGTCTAGCCTATGGCAGAGGCAAAAGGGAGTGCTAGAAATGACAATAGCCAATGCCTAAATAGTGCTTATTACGTGCCACGCCCTGTCGAAGAGCTATTAACTACCTTAATTCCCATAATAACTACAATTTTTTTCTATTTTACAGAGAAGGATACTGAGCCAACAGCGAGGTTAAATAAATTATCACAGTCTGTAGTGACGGAACTGGGACTCAAACTTAAGAAGGATGTATCCAGGCTCTGTGCCCTGGATAAAGGCCATGTTGCCCAAAGAGGAGGCTGGACACCTCCCCATATGTCTGTGCTTTTGCACATCCACACAAAATTTGCATGCAATTTTATTCATAGAATCTGGATTAAAAACCACCGTCTAAACCCACTAGTGAAAGATGAGTAAGCAAACGACCGGCTTTGAGAGGCTATGACAAAAGCAGAAAGGAGGGTCTTGGGGAGCACTAACATTGTGGGGTAGGTAGAGGAAGCTGAGCCTGAAAATGGACAGCGACAAAGGGAAGAAAGGTTGGTGAGGTGTTAAACTGGGTCAAATGGGATTAGAGAAGCCACACAGTAATTTGAACAGGGAGAGTGTAATATCAAGAATTATGAAACCTAACGGGATTGGAGAAATGAGGAACTGGCTAGTACAGGGGTTATTAAATTTTTTCTTTTTCTTTTTAAGATTTTATTTGTCAGAGAGAGAGAACACAAGCAGGGGGAGTGGTAGGCAGAAAAAGAAGCCGACTCCCCTCTGTGCAGGAAACCTGATGCGTGACTTGATCCCAGGACCCTGGGATCATGACCTGAGCTGAAGGCAGATGTTTAACTGACTGAGCCACCCAGGCATCCCTAAATGTTTTTTGTACAGAAAAAATATTTTAGGCTTTGGGGGCCATCTGGTCCCTGCTGCAACCGCTCAGTTGTGCTTTTGCAGCGTAAAAGCAGCCTTAAATGATATGAAGTTGAATGAGCATATTCCAGTAAAACTTACTTAAAAAACAGGCATTGGGCTGGATTTAGCCCGTGGTTTGTCAACCTGTGTGATAGGAAAAAATAAAGAGAACTCTCGAGAAGATTAAAAGAGCAGATAAAAATAGAATATATTAAAAATGTAATCACATGGAACTAGAGGGTATTATGCTTAGCGAAATTAAGTCAATTGGAGAAAGACAACTATCATATGATCTCCCTGATATGAGGAAGTGGAGATGCAATGGGGGTGGGGGTTAAGAGGGTAGGAAAAGAAAAAATGAAACAAGATGGGATTAGGAGGGAGACAAACCAAAACAGACTCTTAATGTCATAAAACAAACTGAGGGGGGTGGAGGGGCGGGGGGTTGGGAGAGGGTGGTGGGGTTAATATTATATGTTTAAATAAAAAAAATAAATTTAATTAAATAAAAAAAAACACAAATGGAAAGATGAACACCAAATTTAGAAAGAGTACCTACATGTACAGACAGGGGTGGAAGGGTTCACAAAAAGCTTCAGTTGGAATGTTTTATTTCTTTAAATCCAAAGAGTAAAATATTAGAATGTGATAGTATGGTCTATTGAGTATCTGGCTATTTGTTATCCTCTCTGTTCTTTGCTGTATGTTTGAAATATTTTGCAATTAAAAATTAAAATATTTTAAAAAATGTAATCACAGATGTAATAGAAATAATACAACATAATATGAAATAGCCACTACTTAGGGCTGAGAGCGAGCCCCCGAGGAAGAGATGGCTGGAGAGGGACAGGTAGAGTGTACTGAAGGGCAGAGAGGTTGCTGGACACCCACTGTTAGGTGCCAGGGAAAGCTGTCCACAGGGAGGTGTCTCACAGAAGGAGCTCTGTAACAAAACACTGACGGGGAAGCTGCCGGCCACCTAGTGCTGATAGGGAAAGTGTGTGCCCCGCGGGAGCCCAGTGCTGCGGTCTCGAGAGCGGGCTCAGCCAGCAAACCCCTTTCCTCCTGCAATGTCTCACCCAACTTTAACATCATGCCAGACGGCAAAGAAAAACATATTTCAAGGGTCTATTTCCACTATCACAGAGCAGGCGAAAAGGGTGAATTGAGCCGACAGGCAATAAATCGATAACTGGTACCGGAGGGAAGCTGGGGACTGGTGTAATAGAACGCGTTAAGAAGGCATTTCAAGAAGTAGCACTTACAGCACCAAAAGCATGATCCAAAGAACAAATTGATAAGTTGGACTTCATTAAAATTAAGAATTTCTCTTGCCATTTGCGACGACATGGATGGAACTGGAGGGTATTATGCTTAGCGAAAAAAGTCAATCGGAGAAAGACAACTATCATATGATCTCCCTGATATGAGGAAGTGGAGATACAACAGGGGTGGGGGCTAAGGGGGTAGGAAAAGAATAAATGAAACAAGATGGGATCGGGAGGGAGACAAACCAAAAGAGACTCTTAATGTCATAAAACAAACTGAGGGGGGTGGGGGAAGGGATGTTGGGAGAGGGGGGTGGGGCTAGATTATATGTTTAAATAAAAATAAAAATAAATAAAAGAGTAGGAATATCCAAATGTGTACCATGTAATAAAGGAAAAAAATTAAGAATTTCTGCTCTTTGAAAGATAATGAAAAGAAACCAAATCTGGGGAGAAAATCTTTGCAAATCACATACCTGATAAAGTATTTGTAGTCAGATTTTTTTTTTTTTGTAGTCAGATTTTTTTTTAAATCCCCAACTCCGGATTAAGAAAATAACTCCAAGGAGGAGTCAAGATGGCGGAGAAGTAGCAGGCTGAGACGACATCAGGCAGCAGGAGATCAGCTAGATAGCCTATCAAACCATTCCGAACACCTACGAATCCAACAGGAGATCGAAGAGAAGAAGAACAATTCTAGAAACAGAAAATCGACCACTTTCTAAAAGGTAGGACCAGTGGAGAAGTGAATCCAATGCGACGGGAAGATAGACCCCGGGGGGAGGGGCCGGCTCCCGGCAAGCTGCGGAACAATGGAGCACAAAATCAGGACTTTTAAAAGTCTGCTCCATGGAGGGACATCGCTCCAGAGGCTAAACTGGGGTGAAGACCTCACGGGGACAGCGTGGACTCAGATCCCGCGGGGTCACAGAAGGATCGGGGGTGTCTGAGTGTTGCAGAGCTCACAGGTATTAGAGCGGGGAAGCCGGCTGGCTGCGGAGACAGAGCCGAGGAGTGAGCTCTCAATTCGGGGTTTCCTAGAGCCATGGTCTGTGACACGGGCCGGTGCTCTGTGTGAGGGGTCCCCACAAGATCTGGGGAGACTCCGACCTGGGAGAGCTCAGGGATCTACGGGGCTCGGAGACTCCAGGTGGGATTCTGCCAGAGACAGAGATGCTTGGTCACAGGCTGGGTGACCTCGGAGCACAGCCAGAAGCCAGTGAGATGGGACTAATTATGCATGATTTTCAAGCGCGGCTGGAGGCTGGGGAGACGGGAGTGATTAAGCGCTTTTCTCTGAAGGCGCACTGAAGACTGGGGCCCCTAGCTCTCGGCTCCTCCGAGCCAGAGAGTGGGCAGCCGCCATTTTCATTCCCGTCCTCCGGAACTCTACGGAAAGCGTTCAGGGAACAAAAGCTCCCGAAAGCGAACCTGAGAGGATTACTTAGCCCGGACCCTGGTAAGGGCGGTGCAATTCTGGGGCAGAGACACTTGAAAATCACTACAGGCCCCTCCCCCAGAAGATCAACAAGAAATCCAGCCAAGACCAAGTTCACTTAACAAGGAGAATAGCGGATTCTTATCTGGACAAAATGACAAGGCGGAAAAACTCACCACAAAAAAAAGAACAGGAGGCAGTACCAAAGGCTAGGGACCTAATCAATACAGACATTGGTAATATGTCAGATCTGGAATTCAGGACGATGATTATCAAGGTTCTAGCCGGGCTCGAAAAAGGTATGGAAGATATTAGAGAAACCCTGTCGGGAGAAATAAAAGCCCTTTCTGGAGAAATAAAAGAACTAAAATCTAATCAAGTTGAAATAAAAAAAAGCTATTAATGAGGTGCAATCAAAAATGGAGGCTCTTACTGCTAGGATAAATGAGGCAGAAGACAGAATTAGTGATATAGAAGACCAAATGGCAGGGAATAATGAAGCAGACCAAAAGAGAGACAATCAACTACTGGACCACGAGGGGAGAATTCGAGAGATAAGTGGTGCCATAAGATGAAACAACATTAGAATAATTGGGATTCCAGAAGAAGAAGAAAGAGAAATAGGAGCAGAAGGTATACTGGAGAGGATTATTGTAGAGAATTTCCCTAATATAGCAAGGGGAACAAGCATCAAAATCCAGGAGGCCCAGAGAACACCTCTCAAAATCAATAGGAATCGACCCACACCCCGCCATCTAATAGTAAAATTTATAAGTCTTAGCGACAAAGAGAAAATCCTGAAAGCAGCACGGGACAAGAAGTCTGTAACGTACAATGGTAAAAATATTAGATTGGCAGGAGACTTATCCACAGAGACCTGGCAGGCCAGAAAGAACTGGCATGAGATATTCAGAGCACTAAACGAGAAAAACATGCAGCCAAGAATACTTTATCCAGCTAGGTTATCATTGAAAATAGAAGGAGAGATTAAAAGCTTCCAGGACAAACAAAAACTGAAAGAGTTTGTAAACACCAAACCAGCTCTACAGGAAATATTGAAAGGGGTCCTCTAAGCAAAGAGAGACCCTAAAAGTATTACCAGAAAGGAACAGAGACATTATACAGTAACAATCACCATACAGGCAATACAATGGCACTAAACTCATATCTCTCAATAGTTACCCTGAATGTAAATGGGCTAAATGCCCCAATCAAAAGACACAGGGTTTCAGAATGGATAAAAAAACAAAACCCATCCATATGCTGCCACAAGAAACTCATTTTAGACCTGAAGACACCTCCAGATTGAAAGTGAGGGGGTGGAAAACAATTTACCATGCTAATGGACATCAGAAGAAAGCTGGGGTGGCAATCCTTATATCAGATCAATTAGATTTTAAGCCAAAGACTATAATAAGAGATGAGGAAGGACACT
>RCUC01134178.1:0-24262 GCA_003697995.1 Taxidea taxus jeffersonii
CCAACTATCCACTTGTCTCTCAATTACATCATTCTTCTGGGTCTTTTAGATCTTATGGTTCTATACCCTGCTACTCTAGGAGCCAATGATTTGGTCCTTTATTTATTAATTTAAAGGATAATTTGAAAATGCCAGAAGAAGGCATGCATGGCTCAGCCCTGTCTGTCAGGGCATGTTTGAGGAACATTGGGAAGGAGCCCTACAGATGTCTCCTATGAGGTCTGTCTTAGTCTGTTCTGGCTGCTATAACAAAATACCACAGACTGGGTATCTTATAAACAAAAGAAATTTAGTTCTCACAGTCCTGGAGGCTGGAAGTTTATGACCTAGGTCTGGTATGTCTGGTGAGGGCCCTCTTCCAAGTCACAAACCTCTTTCTGTGTCTTCACATGGTAGAAGTGTCTAGAGATCTCTGTGTTACCATTTTTATAAGAGCACTAATCCTGTTCAAGAGGGCTCCATCCTTAATTACCTCCCTAAATCTCCACCTCCTAATACCATTGCCTTTGAGGGTTAGGATTTTAACATATAAATTTTGGAGCAACACAATTATTCAGACCACAGCATCTGCCCCTGACTTTCCCCCAAATTCATGCCCTTCTCATGTGCAAAATATGTTCATTGCATCCCAATAACCCCCCCAAATCCTAACTCATTCCAACATCAATTTAAAAATCTAAAGTCCAAAGTCGCACCTAAATATCATCTAAATCAGGTGTGGGTGAGGCTCAGGGTATGATTCATTCTGAGCCAAATTCCCCTCCAGATGTGAACCTCTGAAATCAATCAAATTGTGTGCTTCCAAAATACAGTGGTGAGACAGGCATAAGGTGGACACTCTCATTCCAACAGGGAGAAAGAGGAGAGAAGGAAGGAGCAATAAGCCCCAATTAGGTGCAAAATCCATCAAGGCAAATAGCAATGTCATTTTTAGAAGGCTGGGATTGGTCATGAAGACCATCTCCCAATCCTATTCTTTTAATACCCTCCAACAGAAAATTTTCTTAACTCCTCAATCCAGACTTGTCTCATTTTGTCTCTGTTTACTTGTCTTTACTGCCCTTTGAGGAGAAAAAGGGGTCTATACCTACTTCTCACCTCACGTGTCCAGCCCTCCTTAGCACAAGGCTGGGTATGTGATAGGCATTCCCTGAAGGCTTGCTAAATTGCATGTAACTATGTTCTTCTGAGCAGAAGAAAGTATTTGATGAGTTCCTAACAATGAATTGGCCTTTTCCCGGATCTGGTTGACTACCCAGAGAGGCTGAAGATGGAAGGAGCACCTGCCATATGCATTCCTTGGGCAGAGCTCATCTTTCTAGATGCAGGACCCCTGGGGAAAGAAGTAATGCAGACTTCCTGGAGAAAGCCCACATTCGCTCATCCTCAAACCTGCTTAGCAATAGCTATGTGGGGACCACGGGGCTGGCCCTCAGATGTCCTCTCAGGATTGCTCCCTTCTCAGCACAGCCAGGCATCTCTGCCTCTGGTATGGTCTGAGCTCTTCCTAAGGTCTAGGACAATAACCACAGTCCCCAAAGGATTTTCTCTTTTATTCTATCATATCACAGACAAAGTCATTCCTTAGATGTCCTTTGTGGATTGGTCTTTGCAGTTTCTGTTTCGTCTCACTCTGTTTATTATGACTTGAATATGGAACACACAAGATGTTTGTAATCTGTCATGGGCTGGCACAAACACTGCAGTGTTGGAGACATGACAGAAAGTCCTCAGAAGAGGGGCTTCACCCCACATTGGAAGGCCTTCGAGGGAGTGATTCAGGGGGGATTAGAGACAGGATGTCAAGAAGATTTCAAATTGTATGGGCCTTCTTAGGTGAGAGAATGCAAACCAGTAGCCTGCAGGCTGGATCCAGCCCTTAGATAAGTTTGACTGACTTCTCCAGTGCTTTTCTTTTAGCTGAATTTCTTGCCAACATTTAAAAATCAAAATATTGCAAAAATATTCAATATTCCACTTTGTTTGAAAGTCAAATCTGACAATGCTGCATACATATGCCCTCAAACTAAGAAACTGTTGTCTCCTTTAAATGAGACATGAGGTCTTAGCTTCACCGCTACCTCATCTGGCCCACTCACCAATTAACAAGTATGATGTTTCAAAATAAGTTGCTCTGGATCTTTCATAGAGTTGTTTTCTGTCCTAACTCTTGTCCCTCTTCTCTCCACACATGTACGCTTTCCCCCTTTCCCCTTTCTGAGATTTCTTTCTGCTTCTCTACCACACTGCTGTCCAGGGTTAAAGCAGCCCAGTTTGGGGTTGGGTACAGTCAGCTAGACCTTTCCCTGGGATCTCCTGTGGTCATTCCAAACACCATAGACAGAGTGGAACTCACCATTTTCCACAACCAGGCTTGTCTTTCTCCAGTGACTCCATCTTTCCAGACTCAAAACCAGGAAGCCATCTCTCTTTCACCTCTTGCATCAAGTTATTCCTCTTGGATTTGTTACTGTTATCTCTCCTCAAGGTCTCCCACCTTCCCTACAGCCTGTACCCTTGAACAATCCCTCATTCCCTCTGATCCAGACTCCAGGCTTGGTCTCCTACTGTTCTTCTCGTCATCATTTTCCTTCTCTCCAACCTATCCTTTATGCAGCTGCTGACAATCATTTTATTATCATACTTGAGTCATGTGATTTCCCAACTCACAAGCTTTAGATGGCCACCCACAAGGTACAGAATTAGGTTATACTCCTTAGGAAGGTGTTCAGGGCTCTTTACAGTTTGTACACAGTCATTCTTGGCTTTCTAAAGGCAGGAAAGGGGAAATCAGAAAGAGCTGAGCTATGACACAAGTCAGACTTTTCTTCAAATTCCAGCCCCACCTTTCAACCTCTTTGTCCTCATCTATAAAATGGGGATGCAAGGCTCTAAACTATAGTCCCCATTTTATATCTTCCTATTAGCATCCTACCCATCTTCAAGACCCAGATCAAGTACCATATTGCATTGAAGGGTTCCCCTTTTGGGCCAGAATATGTCCCTCTAGAGCAAGGGTCCACAAATTCTTTTGGTAAAAATATTATAGTTTTGTTTTGTTTTTAGCCATGCAGTCTCTATTCTAGCTATCCAGTGCTGCTGTTGAAACACAAAAACAGCCATAGACTTAAGCAGATGAATGAATGTGGCTATGTGCCAATAAAACTTTATTTATGAACCCTGGGATTTGAATTTCATATATTTCTGCCTGTCACAAAACATTATTCTTCTTTTGACTTTCTTTCAACCATTTAAAAATATAAAACTCATTCTTAGTTCATGAGCCATACAAAAACAGGCAGGCGGTGGGCCAGATTTGGTCCATGGACCTTAGTGTGCCAACTCCTACTCTAGAGTAATTGTTTATAATTATTCATTCTTATTTATTCTATCTCTCTCTCTCTCTTTCTCCTATCTTCCTCTCCTACAGATTCTGAGCCCCAAGAACAGCCATATATTCACTTCTCCATCACCCATGCCTAGCATAGGAAAACCTTTCTTCAAAACCAATACACTTAACCCCTCTGCTCTAGGATACTGCTGCCAAATTCAGATAGCCCTGGGGTCCTGCCACTGCCATCATGGTTTGGATACACTCACAGGAAGCATAAATGACAAAAGAGAAAGCATGTTTTCGGGGAATTTTATTTTCTCGTGAGACCAGGAGAGAACATCACCAAGTATTTTGAGAGATGAAGGGTTTCTCTAAACCCTTCAGATGTCAAAATCTTGGTGCCATATTTCTGAACTGCCATCCAACCCACCACCTGGAAAGGCTTTGTTATAGACTCTGCTCCCGCCACCTCAGCCTGCAGCCCTGAATGGGCACGGATTGTCATCCTATTTTTACAGCTGGGAATCACTGCTGATGGAGGTTAAATAACGTTCTTAGAGGCTCAGCATGCCGAGGAGAGAAAGCCAGTTGTCTATGCAGTTTTTCCTCTCCTAGGGCTAAAGAGTTAGAAGTTCATCCAAGACTGCAAGCAATTAAGTTGGGCTTCATTTGCTGAGTCTGGGGCAGACAGCCTGCTCTGCCAGGAGGGTGTTTTTACCATAAATTCTCCTCTACCCTGGGGTTATGCTCAGCATTTCCCTGGGTCTTCAGAACCCAACTACACTTACTCTTTGGACCTTCCAAGAGTTTAAAACACATCAAACCATTTAATGCATCTTTACTGGCTCTCGTGATAGGAATACTTCGTTTGCCTTTCTGGGATAAATCCCCCCTTTCCTGGTGATGCTACCTCAATTTTCTTATGGAAGAACAATCTCTTCCTCATGCTTGGTCCATTGGTTCATGTAGATCTCATCTTCCAATTTCAAATGGGACTCATAACTCAGTCCTGACAATCAAGAATATGTCATCCCCCTGGCCCCTGGGATCAGCTTCTGAATGGAGCTGACTTGAGTCAGCAAACTGAGGTAAGACTGAGGGTTCTGTGGGAATTACTAGCAAAGAGAAACAGTCTGTACACTGGTTGCTGAGCTATGAGGACAGCAACCTGGTGTTGCCAGGGCCATCTTGTGAAAAGCAGATACACAAGGGCAGAACTTCAGGGCAGAGGAAAAACAAGATATCACCTGAGTTTCAGGATCCACTTGTGCCTGAAGCCTAACCATCTGCCTTTTAAAGAAACTTTGGGTTCTTCCTCCAGTCTGAGAGGGTTTTGATGCCTCACACCTCTCCTTTTCCCCAAGCCTGTTACCCTCACTTTTTACTCCCTGCTCATGGGACTTCTGTGTCTTGAATTCCCCCTGAGAATGCTTCCAAATCCAGTAGACTTTCAGGCCCAGGGCATGTTCCATGGAGCACACCAGGGATCCCACAAGCATCTGCCTTTCTCTGAATTACCACATCAAGACTGGACTGGTCCAAAGGAGATGAACAGAGTTGGATGTATTCAGAATATCTTTGGAGACTACAACTAAGAGGTTTTAATGATGGATTATACAAATATGGGACTTTGCGTGGCACCAGTGTTTTCTGAGCTTGTTGGGTCCATTTTACCCTCTGTTGCCATCATTTTTCTCCATTTAAATTTCTACAAAATCAGATGCATGATATATATTAAGGATGTCTCACTTCCATTTTCATTAGCCTATGACAATTTCACATCCTGTTATTTTATGCAGATAATAAGAGGACACAAATGAAAATAACAATGATTCAATATCCTCATCCACAGTAATGAAAGTACTAAAAGAATTCAGTAAAAGTGAATATTATATAAATTACACTATATGCTTAGAGCAGTGCTTAGCACATAGTAAATGTTCAGTAAATGCTAGCTATCACTACTGTTCCTATCATCACTAGCGGTACTACTACTATTTCTTCATATTAATATGATCATAAATTCAAACCTGGGCACTGACTTTTGTGACAAGAATCACATAAAGAGATTATCCTAATGATCCAGAATATGACCATGTTAAATCTTTTAGGTCCTTTTCAAAATGGGAACACAAAACTTAAAAGAAATCAAGGTCCTGAGAATACAGAAATGTCAACTAGATGTGCTACGAGTTAAAAGTCTGTGCCTATAATGTGCTGACCCAATGGGACGCTTGGGGAAGGAGGGGCTGGAAGAGCCAGGATGAGAAGTCAGAAGATTTAGCTAGGAAGTTTGGGGGTGGCAGGCACCTGAGACAGAGAGAAATGGTGCCTTTCTTGATCTCAGACTGAACTGATAACTGACTACAGCCCTAGAAAATGTTATTAGAATTGCAGCACCAGTGGAGTTCAAATGCATTTTTAATATCTTCTAAATGCTTAATTTGGTTTTGCTGGAGATGTGTTTCATCATTCCCTCCTGCCCTTTAATTAAGCTAATGACTTTATTTCTTTTCTCCTTTCTGATCAGCTCATAACACATTTCCCAGGCTGGCCTCCCTCCTCAAGCCTGTCGTTTTTGATCTGGCTATTAGCTCTCCAGCTCACATTGTTTTCCATGTGTTGGAATGTTACTGACTGAGACTGATCCATTCAGGAGGCTCAGGGGCTGGAGGGACCCCAGCTGGCATTGTCCCTCCCACTCTTACAAAGAACAAAATCCCTTACATGTGCATACCACCTTAGGATTTACTAAGCACTTGCATATCATTGCAATTTATCCCCCAGAGAAACCACTGAGGCTGGCATTACTAACGCTACCATTTTACAGAACAAGAGTGTGAAAGCAGAGACATTAACAACTGACCCAGGACAAATAACAAGAAGGTATTAGAGCCAAGATTTCCGACACTCTGGCCAATGCTCTTTGCTCTTCCTTCAATACCACTCTACTTACCGACACATCCTCCATTGAGCCCATTGTGATTTTCTAGGCACTGCAGGGTACACACACTGCAGGGTACACTGCAGGGTACACACACTCATGGTGGTTTAGCTAGACATGTGTCGGCTATCTAGGGTGTCTCAAGAGGGTCAGAGAAGAGTCACTCCATTAGCTCTCTTGTCTCCATGGAGTTGCTCTTTGGAGGAATTCAGAGATGACAGCTCCATCCATGATGGGGTAATTAGAGGAAGTTCTGGGGATGCTTTGACTCTTGAGAATGACTTCATGGAAATTATTTGCCAGCTCCCCTCACCTGACTGAGATCCTCCTTTTGGTCTGGATAAATTGGGCAGAGGGGTACCTAACCCCTTCAGATATAGTCAGCCTCTCATCATTAAGAACCACTGGAAACAAGCCCTTATTTACTTCCCTGGGAACATGTGATGATGACTCCTGTTTCAGAACCATGGGATAAGTCAACAACGAACTGAAGGAAAATGCAAAACCTCTAAGGTTATTTAACACACACCCAGTGGGCTGTGCTCATTTAAGCAGCTCATTTACAGGTGAGGAACCTAAGGCAGCAATGTGACAAGTGACTTGTCCAAGATCACCCATCTACTTAGAAATGTTTACCTGGAAAGGGAACATTTGTAGGCATAAAGGATAAGCGGCTCCTTATGCTGGGAGATGCCTTGTAAAGGTGGATGGATTAGGTGGATGGAAAAGGTAGATGGATTAAAACGCTCTCAGATAACTTACATTCTTCCGCTCATCACAAGAAGTGCCAGTAGGACAGCATCACTTACAAAACGGCTTTTCTTTATTATGAAGATGAAGCTGCAGGGTCCCCAAGGAGACACACTTGTTGTAAGAAGTCTCCAAGATGGAGCAGGAGTCTGCGAGCACATCTATTTGTTGGACCTGATAAGGGTCCATGGTAAAAGTCTGTACCTGGTGGGCCACTTGTGGACCCCTTCCACTCTCCCCACCATAGCCCATTCTCTTGGTGAGAATAGAGCCTTCAGGGCAGTGGTCCCTGGGCTCAGGAGGATCCTGACAGTTTCTAAAAAGGGCTGGGATTTAAAGAGAATTAGGAGGCCAAGCATGAAGCAAAAGAAAAATAGGCTTAGACCCCTGTGCCAAAAAGTTGTGAAACAGAACAAAAGGAAGTTCCCCCAGGCTCTAGAAGAACGTTCAAGCTGCCACTCAATGTGTGGAGGTCAGGCAGCCACAGAGAATGAAGAGACTGGGCTGGAGATTTTGCTGTAGAATAACAGTCTGAAAATGCTTCTTTCTGGCCATCCTGGGAGTCTCCCCATTTCCAAGCTGCACAAGAAGCTGAATGGGCTCTTTCTCCAATGAATTGATCACTGTGTCCAAGCTAATTACTGCCTTAATAACCAGCCTCCCACAGATGGCAGATTGAGCACAGAGAAGGCAAGTGGCTGGTCTCAAACTGCAGAGTGAGTCAGTGGTAGGGACAGAAATAAGGCTGAGTAACCCATAGCCTTTCCTTTTGTTGCTCTGGCCAAGAAGCAAGCCCTGTTGGAGCAGCCGCCAGTTCCGGGGGGGTGGGGGAAGGGGCACCTGAGCCAGGCAGGGGTGATGGAGTCAGGCCTGCCCCACCCCCTCCTCCAGATCTGCCCATGTGAGCTCTGGCCTGGAGATCCGCTGTGCTCAGGAGAACCTGCATGCTGCAGGATAATATTAGCTCACTTTTATTGCCTGGGGCCGGACGCCTTCCAGCAACCTGACTGTAAACCTTTGATCTGCTGGGCTCTGCGAGCTGCAGATCCCCACACACTCCATGGGGCAGGCTGAGAAATGAGAGGCCTGGAGACAGAAATCTGACTCTGCAGCCATGTCCAAAGGCAGCACTGCTTTGAAGCAGTCATGTTAGGAGAGCAGAGAGGCACCGGTTCACCATCACCTTCTCCAAGGCCCAGTCCTGTGCATGCCATACTCATGATTCTTCCTCAAATTAATTCACCATTTCAAAACTTAAATATTTATTTTGAAAGAAGTTACAGAACACTTTCATAAGTAGAAAACTAGTACCACTGATTTTAAAAATCAATATAAGAAAAACAAAAGTCCTTGCTAGATTTTAGCCAGAAGTTTCCTGCCAAGGGCTTTGCTCCTGAAGTCTGATATGATAAGATATGCTAGCACTTTTTCCTTGGCATAAGAAGAGGAATTGAAAGAGAATTGTGGAGACTATGAAACCATGTGCCACCTAAAACCCAGCAACCATCTCACCTGAGTTACATAGATCACCTCTTTGGAGACAATGAACTGAAATCAAATGCCACCTCTGCCATGAAGCCCCCTGCCCCCTGATTGCTGATCTTCTTTGGCTTCCCCCAGCCCTTAGCTCCTGAATCCATCAGCACTTTCCACCTAATATTGCACGTGTTTATGCATATGCATATTCTCTTTCTCACGAAATTGAAAACTCCCAAACTTCTAGTCAACCCCTAATATCTACTTAGAAGCAGGTATTTTTGTCTAAATAACCAGAGAGACATCCGGTAAGCAAAAAATAAGTGTTTGGCATTTTTCTTGGATTTGGTCTGGTTCATCCTCAATTCCCCCAGGGGGAAAAAAAAAGCACAAAAACTTACAGCAGAAACAGATCTATTGGTGGGTGTCACAGGAGAGAGGTCTAAGGAAGAATGGCTTCCATCAGTTGGATTGATTGGGGGCGGGATCGGTTACCATGAGAGACAGTGAGCTCCCTGGCACTGAGAGTGCTTAAGTGGAAGCTGCGAGACCTCTTACCGTGGATCGGGTTCTGAATGAGATGCAGAAGTGCCTTCTGGCCCTCAAATGGCATGACTCTCAGCCTCTGGGCTCCCAGCTAATCAACCCTCCCAGTGTTAGGTGAAAACCATGCATGGCCAAGTTTGCTGCACGCATGCGTGTGTGTGTGTCTGTGTGTGTGTGTGTGTGTGTGTTCACATCTTTGAGCATCTCCATAGGGTCAGTTGTGCCTTTAGGTCTGGCATTCCCTCATCTGGCAAGGCCAGATTAACCCGTTGCTGGCAAACTGTGGGATCCCATGCTCTCTCTCGGCCAACAAGCCGCCTCGCAAAGGCCCCAAGGGGTTAATTAAGTTTTATTGAACCAGAGTTTATTGCAGCTGGTTCTTGTCTCTCTCCTTAAACACCTCTGCTTCCTGGGAAGCCAGAGTCCTCTGGGACAATATTTTCAACACTGTTTAGTTTGCCTGTAACCTATATTTTATTTTATTTGTTTTTCGAGATACTCCAAGGAGAGGGTGGATGAGGTCATTCCCCAGCCCCCAACCCCCACTCTGCTCTTTATCTCTTGGTGACTCCATTAAATCAGCTTGTTTAAATGGAGCGCAGATGTTGCCAACTTTTCATATAAAGGAATGCATATTCATTTACATAAATTTCAGTGAATTATGGCAGTTTGGGTTTCACACTGAGTGTGTATTTGTGTGTGTTACACAGACTTGCCTGGCTCACTTGAGCAAAGCACCGTCCAAAGGTATAACTAGGAAACCCCTCATATCCATGCTGTGTGATTTTCTTGCTTTATTTTATTTTTGAGGCTACCAATCCTGCTCCCATTCTCTCTAATAGCTTAATACGATTAGAGATTTCCTCTAATCACTGCAATGTGTTTCAGCTCTATTAAAGATTTATAGGAAAGCTTTATGGAACACACCTTTTTAGAATTCAGAAGGATTTTGCGGGTTATTATTCATAACATCTGCCACTTACTGCAAAGGGCCTTAAAGCACCCCTTTAATGTGTATTTAATGCTTCTGATACAATATAATACCAAATAAGACGTGCTTTATTATGGCGGCTGTGTTTGTGTAACCGTGCGGAAGCTCTGCCGCTGTTGCAAGCCTGAGGTGTAGGGTTTATAACGGCCATAAAATCCTGCATAGAGCTCCGCGGCATTTAAGGACACACAGAGAGGAATGGTGTTTTGTTTTTTCTTCTTTAACTTCAACTCGGCGCAACGTGGAGAGAAGCAGTTTGGCAATTTAAAGAGCCACTGAACATAATCTAGAAATAAAACAGTGGTCCTTGGAGAAGTATTATGGTCAACTATTGTTTAAAGACAGACCTTATCAGCCTGCACGCGTAGATCGACATGGTAGCCAGTCTGGGCCAACAAAGGCTGTGGGGCTCAGCTGATTCAGCCAGCCGTTTCTCCGACCAGGAGAACACAGCACACCTTTCTTTACTCCTTTCCCATTAATCTGACATTTGTCCTAAACAGCAACTCACTCTCACATTTGAAAGGCACGGTATGTGTGCCTTTAACCAAACATGTGTGATAACATATTTATCAAGATGCTAACAATAGTTGTGTTACGGCAGTGGGTTGATTTTGTGGATCTGGAGGCCATGAAGCAGAACAGAATGAATGTGGCCCTGGAAGGAAGTACAGCTCAGTTCCTTACCAGCTGGAGGGCCTCACGCAAAGCATTGACCTCCCCAAACCTCGACTTGCACATCTGTGAAATGAGAGTAATGTCCGGAAACGAAGGTGGTTTAATTAAAATGAAAAAATATATTCAAAGTGCTTAGTAAAGAATCTGGCACATTGCAGGTGTTCAGCATTGTGTCCTATTTTTGTAAGGCGTAAATGGTATTTTTTAAATGAAAGAAGTACATCTTGAAATTCTTTAAAAAAGGAAGGATATCTATAATTGCCAGTCGGAACCTTGGACATGCAGCGAGGACCACTGGAACCACTCTGAGTAGATACAAGTGCATTTACAAGCTTCACGGGTTGCCTGAACTCATGATGTCTCTCTCTCTCTTTTTTTTAATAATTCTTTTTAAGATTTTATTTATTTATTTGACAGAGAGCGAGAGATCACAAGTAGGCAGAGGCAGGCAGAGAGAGAGGAGGAAGCTGGCTCCCTGCTGAGCAGAGAGCCCCATGTGGGGCTCGATCCCAGGACCCTGGAATCATGGAATCATGACCTGAGCCGAAGGCAGAGGACTTAAGCCACTGAGCCACTCAGACGCCCCACTCATGATGTCTCTTAAGTTTGAAGGAGTACTCTGACTAGACCCCAAAGCCTTAGGGGTCCCAAGGCGGGACACCATCAAATGAATCTAAACACCCTCAGTTTGCAGAAAGGAGGTCTGGGGTCAAGAGAGGGGCAGGAAATTGCCCCAAAAGGGAGGAGGGTGTATGCAGGGGCAACTGGGTGGCTCAGTCGGTTAAGTGTCTGCCTTTGACTCTGGTCCCAGGGTCCTGGGATCAAGTCCAGCGTCAGGCTCCCTGCTTGCTCAGCTTGGAGTCTGCTTCCCCCTCTGCCTGTACCCCCGCTCATGTTCTCTCTCTCTCAAGCAAATAATAAAATCTTAAAAAGAGGGAGAGAGAGAGACAGAGAAGCATGTATGCAACCCACCACTCCCACTTCCGTCTCAACCCCGTCCCACCACCCCGATTCCAGCCAGAAGCAGACAGTAGCTCTCATGCGCTTGGAGTCAGTGCCATTTCCCCTCAATGGAAGCACACTGGAGTAGTGAGCGCCTCCGACCCGCTTTGCTTCTCCTTGCATTTGTTTATCTATCCCTGTAGATAAACTCATCTGTGGTGGGATCAACCCAACGAGCCCCACGATTCAGGATATGTGGGCTCCAGAGGAAGACTGCAGCTACCCAGACTTCGGGTGCGCCCAGGGCGATTTGCTGGGGTTGGGTACGGCAGGCAGAAGTGCGTGAGTAACTACACTTGGTAATTCTGAGGTTGGAACTCCCTGAGTGCCTGCCGGCCAAATCTGCTGAACACTTGACTTTCAAACAGCCCTCATTACAGCCCCACAGCCATCTACTTTCTGACGGGTTTGGAGTAAATATGTAATAGGGGAGTTTTTAAGCCAGTTCTGTAAAGTGCCGTCTGTGTCTGCTGTTTGGTTATTTTATGTGGTCATCAAAGCTGTTCTAGGGATGAGGCGGAGGAGTGAGGGCCAGGGTGGGGGTGGGGCAGGCACTGGTCAAGGATGTTTGCAGCCTCTTCTGCAGAGTTTAGTGACCAACCTGGGTAAAGCCGGAGGGTCTGCAAAGCACGAATTCACACACAGGTTATGTTGCCACACTCCGGGAGCCTCAGAGACAACAAGGTCACCCGAAAGGGAATGACTGCTCTGAAATTTTTCCTTTTTCTAAAGTGTTCTTTCATTGCCGACATTTTATCATGAAAATAGTCAAACATACAGTAAAGTTAAAGGAATTTTACAGTGAACCCAGGTATCTAGAGTCTATCATTAACATTTCACTAAGCTTGCTTTATCACATATCTATCCATCTATCCATCCATTAATCTATCTTATCTGGGGGATATGTCAAAGTAAATCGAAGATATCATATATTTCCCTCTAAATAGTCCAGCATGGATTTCATTACCTGGAGTTCAATGTTTGTTTACTGTTTCTGTTTTGATGGTAAAATTTATGTACAAATGAAATGCACAGGTCTGAAGTGCACTGCGTGCGTTTTAACAAATGCATTCGTCTGTGGACCCCAAAACCTTGCCAGGGTGTTGCCATCACCACCAGAAACTGCCCCCTTTGACTCTTCCCAGTAAATTCTTACCTCCATGCCCCAAGAGGCAGGCACTGTTCTGATTTTACCCCCACTGTAGGTTGGGTTTGTCTGCTCTAGAATTTCCTATGAACATTTATATAGTACACACACTTTTAAAAAAAAAATATTTTATTGGGGCCCCTGGGTGGCTTAGTGGGTTAAAGCCTCTGCCTTCAGCTCAGGTCTTGATCCCAGGGTCCTGGGATCGAGCCCCACGTCGGGCTCTCTGCTCGGTGGGGAGCCTGCTTCCTCCTCTCTCTCTCTCTGCCTCTCTGCCTACTTGGGATCTCTGTCTGTCAAATAAATAAATAAAATCATAAAAAAATTTAAAAAATACATATTTTATTTATTTGACAGATAAAGATCCCAAGTAGGCAGAAGCAGGCTCCCCACTGAGCAGAAAGCCTGATTCGGGGATCCATCCCAGGACCCCAAGATCATGACCTGAGCCGAAGGCAGAGGCTTAACCCACCGAACCACCCAGGCACCCTAGCGCACACACTTTTATGTAAGGATTCTTATACTCAAAATAATGTATTTGAGATTCCTCCACGTTACTGCATGTGTTGGTAATGCGTTCCTGTTCCTCGCTGAGTAATATAACATTTAGTGAATATTCTAGAATGTTCCTATAGTCTCTTGTTGATGGACACTTGGGCTGCTTCCAGGTATGGCTATTATAAATAAAGCTACCATGAACACTTCTGTACAAATCTTTTTGTGGGCACATATTTTTATTTACTGTGGGACAACACTTAGAAGTGAGATCACTAGGTCACAGCGTGCATGTTTAGTTATATGAGAAACTGCCAACACTTTTCAAAAACTAATTATATCATTTTATATTCCCACTGACAATATACGAAGGGTCAAGTTGCCCCACAACCTTACCAATATTTGACATTGTTGGTCTTTTTAATTTTAGCTATTCTGATCAATGTGAAGTGCTATCTCATTTTGGTTTTGATTTGCATTTCCCTGATGACTAATGATGTTGCCCATTTTTCATGTGTTTATTAGCCATTCATAGATCTTCTTTTGTGAAGTGTCTGTTCCAATCTTTTGTTCATTTTTAATTAGGTTGTTTGTCTTTTTATTATTGAGTAATAAGGAGTTATTTATACATCCTGAATACCAGTCCTTCTCAGATATATGTTATGACCACGTTTTCTTGTCTGTGGCTTTCCTATTTATACGCTTCAGTTTACCTTTCGATGAGCACTAGTTTTGATTTTGATAAACTTGAAAGATCTTTTATTTTTTATCAAAATTGCTTTTGTGATCTGTTTATAAACTCTGTGCTTTCTTCTCCAAACACCTTATGGTTTTGGCTCTTGCCTTTACATCTAAGACACATCTTGAATTAATTGTGCGTGGTATGAGGTAAGAATTGCAGTTTTAATATGAATATGGAGTTCTTCCAGTTTAATTAATTGAAATAACTTTCATCTCTCCATTCCATTGCTTTCCTGCCTTTGTTGAAAATGCAATGGTTGCCTAAGTGTGGGTCCTCTATCCCATTTCATTGATCTGTGTTTCAACCACTATGCCAATACCATGCTGTCTTTACTACCCTAGCTTTATAGTAAGTTTTTTTTTTTTCTTCTAACTAGGCAGGTGTGGAGCGCAGCATGGAGCCCAGCAAGGGGCTTGAACTCATGTCCATGAGATTGAAACCTGAGCTGAGATCAAGAATCAGATGTTTAACTGATCTAGCCACCCATGTGCCCCACTTCATAGTAAGTCTTAAAACCACGGAGTAGAAGTCCTCCGGGTCTGTTCTTTTTCAAGATTATTTTGGATACTACAGGTCTTTGCCTTTCCATATAAATTTCAAAATCAGCTTGTCAGTTTCTAACAAAAAAGTTAAAAAGCCTGCTGGGATTTTGTTCGCAATTGCATTGAATCTTCAGGATGATTTGAGGATAATTAACATCTTAAGAGTTTTGAGTCTCCTCATTCTTGAATATGGTATATTTCACCATTTCTTTGGGTCTCCTTTAATTTCTCAGCAATGTTTTCTAGATTTCAGTGAGGAGGCCTTGAATATCTTTGTTAAATTTATTCCTACTTTAAATGAAATTTATTTTTAAAATTTCATTTCTAATTGTTGCTAGTATATAAATACACATTTGATGATTTTTGTGTGTTCACTTTGTTCCCTGAAAACTTCCTAAATTCAATTTTTAGTTTGGCAGTGTTTTTATGGATTCCTTGAGATCACCTATATTGATCTTTACACCTTTTATTTATTTTTCTTGCCTGTTTCAATAGCTAGAATCTCCATGGCTATACTAAACAGCAATGGTAATTGTAGGCAGATCTTACCTTGTTAACAATCTTAGGGGAAATGCATCGAATGTTTCATTATTAAGTAATTTCATCATTACAATAACTGTAGGATTTCTGTAGCTGTCCTTTATCAGGTTGCAAAAGTTATTTTTGACTGAGAATTTTTTTTATCAGATATGGGTTTTGAATTCTCAAATCCTTATTCTGCATCTACTGAAATGATCATATTTTTTCCCTTTTATTCTATCAAACCAGCCTTGTATTCCTGGGATAAACCCCCACAAAGTTTTTTTGTAACCTAGAATTTTCCTTTTATAATTAATAAGAATATCATTTTATACAAATTTGGGTATGAAAATCAAATATCACTCTTGGGCATACATAAAAAATGAAAATATAAGGGACACAAGTTGATTGGGCATTATTACTATAATTTTCTCACATTTAGAATCCAAAGCTCATTGCATTATTTTTCATCTCTGAACCATTCATTACCTCTGTTTTTCCAGATAGTGTTGTCTTCTGTGCCATCAGGAGGATTGTTGATACAGAATTTATTAAAACCATGCTCCATTATTATCTTGAGGATTTTATTCCAGGCTGCCGTCACCTCTGCTGCAAGCTTTGATGGCATGCACAAACACTGACAGCCGCATAATGACTGCCGTCTGCCAATAGCAGTATCAGACACATTATGATTTGGAGAATGCTAAACTGTAAATAAAATGTAGATCTTAGAACAGTTTGAACACAGTAACAACTTCAATTTTTCCCTATGTCACCACAGGGATTTGCAGTGGAGAATTTCATTTACTACCTGACACATTTCTGGTCGTGTTTGAAGTTTTACAAGGAGAAAACATTGCTTTCATAATCAGAAAAAGATTTTCTAAATAGATGCTTTTAAGAAAGTTAATTAATAGGAATAGTTTATCATTTTTAATGCCTGCTTTTTACTTCAGAAGGTTTACAAATAAAGGGGGATTTGGAAGATCACCCACTCCATTGAGCTCATTCAACAAATAGGAATATTGGCACTTGACTAGCCAACTAGACTTGTAAGTTCTGTGAGAGCAGAAACCAAGAGTGTCATGATCACCACAAAATCCTTTTACTGTTGCATTTCCTAAAATGTAGTCGGCACTCAATACATACTTTCTGAAACAATAGGTGGACACATGAGGCTTAGAGGATGTATTAACATGTCAAAGGTCATGTGGAGGAGACTTACTGGCTGAGACTGGGATACAATTTATGTTCTCTGGCTCCATGGGTCTATCCTTGGTCATCTACCATATCCAACTAAGAGTTAGAACAGTTGGGTACTTAGGTTTTCGGATCTTGCAAGGTTATGTGTGTGTATGTGTGTGTGTGGTAACTTTGGGATCTTGCTATGTACACCATGGATCTTGCCTGACATGGAATCAAGTACAAGAGTCTAGACCTTGTTGTCATCACATGATGGGAATTTCTGTCTCCTCCTTCCCCATACCATCACTAAAAGCAAGTCACAGATGCAGCATGTGGTTATTAATCACTCCTGTTAGCCAGACTGCATCTCTGTGGCATGTTGTGCATTATTAAATTATGCCATCGCTCACTCTAGAGTTGCTATGTTTAACTGCATAGAAAGAATTACTGATCAAATCTCCCCAAATACTTTTCCCCTGGTAGAAATCAAGCCATTTATTTGAGCAAAGGTCACATGGCTAAATCCCCTGGGTAATCAAAACCATTTGAAGCTCTGGCCCAGTCGTCTCCAAATTATGCACCATGTGCCAACCACTTCCTTATCATCCCTCCTAAACCCAGGCATCTTCATTTTTCTCCTTGCCTCAGTCCTTTATTGTTATCAAAGGCCCTGCCAAATCTTCAAGATGAGCTCATGGTTGCCCTGCTGCCAGGCACACTTGCCTCACCCTCTCAGCATGTCTTCCCCATCTCAGGAAATGGCACCTTTATCCACCAAGATGCTGGAGCCATAACCTGGAAGACATCCTCACTTCTGCTCCTTTCTTCAATCCTTAATCCATAAGTAAGTTATGATTATTCTATTTCTAAAAAGATTTCAAATGTGTGCACTTCTTTCCATTCCTAACATTTGATTTGGGGCTGCCATATTGCACCCAGGAGCTTCCTGTCTCAACTCCAGGAAACTACTCTTGCTCCATACAGACTATTCTTCCCCAAACAGCCAGAGTGATCTAAGAACTCAAATCAGATCCTGCCATTTCTCTGCTCAAGACCCTTCAGTGCCTTCCCATTTCTTATGGAATAAAATCCAAACCATATACCACAGCCAACAAGGCTATGCATGATCCAGCCTGTGCCTAACTCTCCAGCCACAGCACATAGGATTTTCTCCCCTCATTGACCATGCATCAGTCCTACTGGCCATTGGTTTCCTTGAACACATCAAGTTCATCTCCACTCCAAGGTCTTAGCACATTCTTGTTTCCCCTGCCTAGAAGGATGCCCTTAGGCTAGCTCTTCACGTGGCTGGACCCTTGTCACAATTCACATATCAGTTTAAATGCCATTTCCTCAAAGAGGTCTTTCTGAGCTCTTTATACAAAGTCTTTCCGATGTCTCTCCTAACACTTACTACAACGTGACAATTATTTTATGTGTCTGAGCATTTGGTTTTTTTTGTTTGTTTGTTTGTTTGTTTTTAATTTATTTATTAGAGAGAGAGCTCAGGCAGACAGAGTGGTAGCAGAGGCAGAGGGAGAAGCAGGCTCCCTGCCGAGCAAGGAGCCCGATGTGGGACTCGATCCCAGGATGCTGGGATCATGACCCGAGCCGAAGGCAGCTGCTTAACCAACTGAGCCACCCAGGCGTCCCACTGAGCATTTGTTTTTTAATCTGTCCTCTCTCACTAAAATGCCAGTTCCTTGAAGGCAATACTTTGTATTGTGCAATGGTGGCACATTGCTTGACACATGTTATGCTCATATGTACACACCACATACCCACACACGCATATACGTGTGTGTGTGAATAAATGACTAAAATCCCACTTCCCCCATGAAGTCTTCCCAGTCTACTCCACCTACATGCCTCTTTCCCTCCCTCTCATTTGTCCTCACTATCCACGACATAAATTCCCACAACTGTACACTTTGCCATTTCTACTCCTTTTCTGGCTACTTTTCCAACATGATTGTGATTTTCCTTATAAATGGGATTTCTAACTCCTCAGCCTATAAACACTTATTTTCATGTAAACACTTGATGAAGTTTGTACACCCTACTTTGTATTTCAGTGACTTTTGTACCCATTACCTTATTTGTCAGTGGCAGAAACTCAAGTTTTTAGCAAAAAAGACGTTTATTGATTCGTGTAACTGAAAAGGCCAGGGCAGTGCCTGGATGGATTCAGGCGCCCCAGTGATATAATCAGGACCCAACCTCTCCAATTTTTAGGTCTCCTGTCCTCCAAGTTGGCTCCAATAGCAAGCAGGCTTTACCTGGTAGCAAGATGGTAGCCAGATGCTCCAGTCACATATCCTCTACACTGGAAGATTTCCTGAATCCCACTCTAGTTGGATGACATCAAATCCCCTGCTCTCCTTCGAGCTACCATCAAAGCCCTGGATATCTCTGACCTGGTTTCTACATCCACAGTGGGGAAAGGTGCATCCCCAAATCAAAGCCAGAGACTGAGCTGGAGGAAAAGGGAATGGATGCACAGTATGTATGTTTGGTGCACTCAGTAAACATTTGTGGGGCCCTCCTGTGAACCAGATGTTGGAGACACAGAGATAAGTAAGCTCTCAGGTCTCAGCCCTGAGGAGTAAGTGATAAAAACAGACAGGTGATCAAGCACTGAGTTGTGGTGAAACAAATGCCTAGGCTAGGGGAATGTGACAGGGTCATTTGGAAGCTTACATGAAAGAGGAGAGCTTTAGGCAAACGCTGTCACTTGAATGGGGCCACAAGGAAGAGGAGGCAATTACCAGCCAAAGAAGGGAAAGGACCCATTAGGGCAATGGGATGAGACATACAAGTCCCGGAGATGTGAAAAGAAGGTCTAGTTTTTGTTCTGGGATTGGAGGGGGCATGAGCATGGGCACATCGGGAGTAGAGGGAAAGTTCTAGAACAAAGTTTGGTGCATAGTTTGCAAACTGGTAATCTGTACCCAAACCCTGCTTACACCTGTATTTTGTTTGACCAGCATAGCATTTTAATATTTTTAGTTTTCAACTTTTAAAAATTAACAATTATACGTCAACCCCAGATATCCAGCTTCTCCTAAAACATTAGATGTGGCATCGTAGGTCCAAATTCCTTCTTGCCAGTAATCAAGTGAAAGTCACAACTACTGCCCCATGTAGATGGGATAAGTGAGCTTTATTCCTCTGTACTCCTGACCCAGCTCTCTGCATTCATTTGCATGACCTGACCGACCCTGGTGAAATAACTTGACTCTGAATCGGTGAGTGTTGTGTGTGCCAAGCTAATGTATTTAGATTTTTTCCTATGGGCAAAGAATATCCTCTGACAGTTTTAAAATAGGTGAATGTCATGACTGGTTCTTATCCATCTTTATATTTTCTCCAGCAATTAGCACAATGGCTTGCACAAAGCAGGTGTTAAGTCATTATTGAGTGAATTAATTAAAGAAGGAATAAATCTTAAAAATTAATGAGTAACAACCACTTTGGAAAACTTTTGGCAGTATGTACCAAAGCTGAATATATGCTAATTCATGACCCAACAATTCCACTCCTAGGAAATGCACATGTGTGTTTACTATAGGACATGGACTAGAATGTTCATAACAGTCAAAAACTGGGGGGACAAAACAAGTGTCCATTATCAGCAGAATGAATAAATAAATGGTGGTATATTCACATAGTTGAATAGTAGTGAAATGCAATGAGGATGGATGATAGGATTACATTGAAGAACCTAGATGAATCTTACAAGCAGAGTATTGAGTAAAAGAAATAAAACACTGCATATCTTGTGATTCCATTTATATAAAGTTACTAAAACAGGGAAGACTGTTCTATCCTATTAAAAGTCAATATTGTGGTTACTCTTAGGGAAGGGTTCCCAGAGTAGGAGGGAGCCCATGGTGATTCCCGGGTGCTGTCATGTTCTGATTCTCGATCGGGCACTGTTACACTGGTGTATGTGGTTTGTGAAATTTTACTGTGTTATAACAAGGGTGTGCCCTTAGCATATGTTCGCTCTTCTGTATGGAGAAACCAGTGTACGAGTCCTTTCCTGAAAACTTGCGACGTCCAGCGTAGCTGTTGCTCAGTACATTCTGAGTGATCAGTTTGGGTGAAATCTGTTCCCCTCTCATAAACTATTGCTGGTAAGCACATCTTGTATTAATCGATTAATCTGAGAAGATAGAAGATACCTCAACAGTATGGGGACCTTGGAAAGAAGCCATCTGAAAGAAAACAGCCAGATTAGAGCAAGAAGGAAGAGACCCTAATCTCTGAAGCCTGGCAGGCCCTGGTCAGGATCACCAGGCCTAATTAAAGAGCTTGGCGGAAATTAATGCTCTTCTAGAACATTAGCAAAGTCTGGTAACTCAATTAGAGATCACAGTCTGCGTGAAGAAAAAGAGATTCATCTGGTGCCCAGGGAATCCATTCAATAGAGCTCTCTCGAGTACTTGTTAAGAAAAAGCCAGCTGGATCTGTGGGGGTAGCAGCAGTGGGAAGGGAAGAAACTGCCCTCCAGATACACGTGATACAGTGGGAGAGGGAGGCCTGCAACTAGGCCTGTGGATAAATGAGAAGCAGCAGTGAGGAGGGACATGCAGGTTACTCTGGATAGCCATTCTGACTTAAGGACCAGAAAGAAAAGTGGGAGGTGGTCTGGAAGGATGGAGTACCAGTCCCCTGGAAGTGATGGTGGTTGAAAGCTTCCCAGGCTGGAGGGCTTATAGCAGCAAAGCCCTAACAGATAAGGGAGCATGTGTGGCTTCATGGGGCGGGGGGGGGGGGCAGTCCTGGCTAGGTGGGGATCCAAGTGCATGGAGCCCTGTAAGAGGTGAAGTGGGAAGGTCACAGAGGGTTTTGAATGGGTGTATGGCCTTCATCCTACAGGCACTTGGTGATGGAAGGAAGGAAATGGGCAACACCATCCAACCTGTTTTCAAGAAAGATGAATCTGGGGACGTCTGGGTGGCTCAGTGGGTTAAGCCGCTGCCTTTGGCTCAGGTCATGATCCCAGGGTCCTGGGATCGAGTCCTGCATGGGCTCCTTGCTCGGCAGGAAGCCCGCTTCTCTCTCCGCCTCTGCCTGCCTCTCTGCCTACTTGTGTGCTCTCTCTCTCTCCTTCTCTCTGACAAATAAATAAAAATATATATATATATTTTAAAAAAAAAGAAAGATGAATCTGATTGTCTTAAGATAAGGGATAAACACAAATATGATTATAAACGCAAATGCCCGGAGTTAGTCATTCAGTGAGGGAAGAGGGCCAGGTGGTGATATTGTAAGTGTTAAGACAAATGGGAACAGCTGCTCCATCATACTGTTGGGGCAACAGGGAGTAGTGGAGACTGTGGTAAACTGGCGATACATACATTCAGTGGGTCAACCAATACTCAACTCCAACTACTGTCATGCAGAGATATGGACCCTGTGTTATTCCATAGTCCAGTTTTGCTAGAGAAGCTAGGAATCTGGATGTTTATACATAAGCAGTCTATTCTGATTATCTTTCCAGAAGCATTATGTAGCCTAAATGAATTGTATCTGAAGACAGCTTAGGCCAGCAGTTGTGACCTCTGCAAGATAAAAACCCACTTCACTCCCATATTCCACTCCACCATCATGTCCTAAGGAGTTCAGTTAAACACTAGATGGAAAGAATATATCGGAGCATCCAAATACCTTTTTGCAACAGCTGAAAAGATCTGGAACAGCTGCTAACTGTTCTGTTTTGGAGACGTCTAGGGTATATTCGGGACAACATTGATCATCACAACAGTGCTTTTTGTGTCTAAGTCTCGCCCATTTGTTATCTGCGCGGCTGGGTTTTTTGCCGTCAATATTTTGGGTGAAGAGAGACATCTCCCTCTAATGACGCCCTAATCATTACTAATTTCCTCTGCATGGATTGTACGCCATCAGGTGTAATGAGCACATTTGGTTTTAATGCTCCTGCTACAAAGAGTTCTCAGGAAATGGTTCGAAGGCACGTGCACAAGCCGACAGGGGGGAGCTCAGGAACATCACTGATGTGGGAGAGAGTAGGAGGTCAGCAGGTGGCGAGAGGGCCCTGAAGCCAGGGCAGGACTGGAGCCAGCTGGATCTGAGCCCTCCCCTCACCCCCATAAGCTTCCTCTCACATTAATAATCTTAACTCCCTGATTTGCAATTAACCCAAAAGCTCTGTAATGATAATGGGATACGTGTGTAATTTGGTGCCAGAAGATGATAGATCAGCAAGGCTGGAATCTTTATTAATCTCTCGGTTTTGTCTATCTGAGTGAAGTGGGGGCCACCTTACCCCATTGTCCCTGCACAGGGATTGGTGAGTGAGGCCTCCAGGTGGGCCAGCCTGGGATGACTTAGAGCTGGATGGCCCCTGAATTCTCCATGGGAATGCTAAAAAATTGTCACGGCCTGCCTTTTCCCCCCATGGCTGAACACTGCAGTGTTTTGCTAGCCTATATGAGCCCCTTGGGAAAATGTGAAATCATTACTTACAAAACAAGAGATTTATTTTTTTAAAAAATCTGTATTTGGGTTTCTTTAGACAAATGGAAAGATCTCACAATCCCAGGCTCACATGCCCGGGGGTGCTAAAGAACTGGGGGCACATGCTGACTATTTTCTTGGCCCCCATATGGCCCACTTCACCTACATACCTGTCTGGACCCACAGGCAGATGTGTTGTACCTTTGAAATAAGGAGCCCCAAATCGACCTCAAACAGGGAAAGGTCTCCCCCTGACCAGCCCAGGTCTGAACCTGGTTCTTCCCAGCTTCATGTGCTTTGCTCTTATTTGGGGAAAAAAGCGTCAGAAATGCTTTCTGTCCAGAAGTCTACTGGGACCTGGTCTTGCTCATTTGTCAGAGCTCTATGGATGTCTGTCCTAGGACTCAGGTATAGGGCTCACTGGGTAAAGGGTCAGACATACGCACAACCACTGAACAAGACTGGGGAGGTGCAGACTGATGAATGCCATGGGATGCCTGAGGGCTTAACAGCATCATTGGGTGCCAGGACAGCAAATGGACCTCATCTGGAAGGCTTGATCAAACAGTTGTGGCTACCTGCAAACAGTCCTAAGACCGAGATAAGGCTCAGGAGGAAGGAACTCCAGGATTTCTAAACTCAGGCTGCCCTGGGCACAGAAGAAGGAACTGGAAGCACACAGACCATGTGTTTGAAACCCCCAATCCAATGACAAGAGCAGCAAAGTGAGACTGCAAAGACCTGGGTCCTGGCCCCAATCTTTCGAACCTCCTTGTCGTGTGACCTGGACATAAGGTTGCCAGATAAACCATAGGTTTACAGGTTTTTACAAGTATTACAGAATTACAGGTAAATAAGTATATCCCATATGCAATATCTGGGACATACTAACAAAAAACTTATTTGCTTATCTGACATTCAAACTTAATGGGGCATCCTATATGTTTATTGCCAAATCCACCTTGCCTTTCCCTCTCTGCTCTTCAGAGTCCTCATCTGTACAATGGAGTCAAACAAGATTAGGGATTTAGCTACAGAAACTTCCTTCAAAATTGAAGAATCTTAGAAGCCAAAAATATAACACAGATAAAACTGAGGCTGCTCTGGTAGAAGATGGGGTGGAGGTGAGGACCCCAGGAGTCATTGCCAACTTTTACAGAAATGCCTCTGTGATTCCAAGCATCACACAAGGAGACAGAGCTCACCTTAAGAGTAATGATAGCAATAATAATAAAAATATTATTTTACGTGTAACATTCACTGGGCGCTCCTGCTGGCCAGTCGCTTTGCATATATTACCTTTGGAGTCCTTACAACAACCTGACATGTTAGTACCATACTACTCCTACTCAACAGATGAGAAACCAAAACACTGAGAGATTCGGGAACAAGCTCAAGCCTGTGGTGGAGCCAGGGTTGGAATCC
>RCUC01134179.1:0-29380 GCA_003697995.1 Taxidea taxus jeffersonii
ATAGAATGTGAATAATTATAGCAGGAATGACTGGGTGGCTCAATTAAGTGTCCCACTCATGTTTCGGCTCAGGTCACGATCTCATGGGTTGTGAGATCAAGCCCTACGTTATCTAGGCTCTGAAAGTCTGCTTGAGATTCTCTCCCTCAGTCCTTCCCCTCACTCATGCATTCTCTCTGTCTCTCTCTGTAAAATAAGTAAGTCTTAAAAAAACACAATAGTATTTTACTATAAATCCTTATAGTAAATGTACATGCCAAAAATTAAAAATAAAATTTCAAATATCAAAATACCTGGATAATTTTATGATTGGAAAGTTTAGGGTAAACAAAGATTTTTCTCAAGTAAGTTACAGACATGTATTTTTTATGACCAATTTTTTATTATGTTCAGTTAGCCAATATTTTTAACAATTTTATTTAGCTTTTTCTGTTATCATAATTTATGTGGAGAAATATTATTCCTTATTTTAGATTATTAAAAATACACAGCCATTTGAGTGCAAGACAGAATGTTAATAATAGAAATAAAAAATGCAAGGGTAGAATCTGAATTATTAATAATTGCTTTATATCTTCTAGGAATATTTTATGCTGTCCTATTTGTAAAATAAAATACTATGAGATGGAGTTACCATTCAAAATGAATACATATGTATACCTATGTATTTATAAAGAAATATTTATAATCACATATCTGTACATATGTATGCATATATATTTTCCAATATCTTTACATCTCAAGCTACAAATGTTTTATATTTGAATATATTAATCCTAAAACATAAGCTAGTATTAGTCTATTTTTACTATCTAATATGATATCAAAGCACAATAAATGATAATAAGACACTTAATAAGATAAATGATTAGTTATGCCATAAGATTTTATTTAGTAATACGTGACATAGAATATTCTTTCTGGTATACCATGAAGGTTTAAATGACCTTGGATGTGAAAAACAAGTAAATCCTGGAAAAAGACAGGAAAGTAAATCCTGTCATGTTTAGTTTCACAGCCATATAAAAATATAATCAAATGTCAGCACAACAGCTTGCACGCTAACAATATCAAGTCCCAATAAAGTGTTTGGAATGCTACATTAAATTATTGGGTACCGATTTTTATCAGATTTGATTTTTCCCTTGAGAAATTTGATAGAATCATCAGACACAGTCCTATTTTATGATCCTGAACTCTGTTTTTATTTTAAAATTTCCATTCATTTTATAACAAGTTTGTGAAATAAATGTATGAAAACTAAGAAAAAAGCAAATCATTAGGGTATTTTAAGGAGTCTGTTTTGTATAATTATATTTTCTTCTTTAATAGTAATATAACATATTGTCTATATATCAGAAATCCCAAACTCTGTTCCAGAGAGACCACATCCAAAGAACATTTGTTTGTAATAAAGGCAGTTCATTAAAAAAGTTATGAAAACTTTCATATACTAAAAAATCATATTTTTCATATATTAAAAACCATGTGCTAAAAAATCAGAGCTATTAGTCTTTATCATCTCTAGTTAGGAAGCTAATATTCAATATACTACACAAACATGAAGATTTATGAATCAAAATATAAATGATAAATTATAAGCTTTAAAATTTCATAATCCTAGGACATTATTTTTGTATCTGTGCTATATTTTTTGCACCATACTAGCTATAATTTTACTTTTATCTATAGTAGGCAATTGATAAATACTTGTTGACTCCATTGCTAAATTTCATATATAAAACAAATAGAAGAATTCAAATACTTATTATTTTAAAAATCAATAGAATTCGATTTTCAAGCAAAGGAGAAAAATCATACAATAATTTCAGTAAATGTTAATATTTTGACAAAATTAAACATCCATTCACAGTAAGTTTTTCTTAGAAAACTAGGAAAAGGGGAAAACTTTGTTCATCTAACTCTGTGTAAAATACATATAAACAAAAATCCTTATGCAAATCCCATTCTTAATGTTTAAATGTTGAAATATTGTCCTTCCAGTTCTGAAATGAAGAATGATATCTATACTATCTTTGTCCTAATAATTTAGCTTTGAGTTTTTCCTACTATTTTCTCTGTATTTTATATTAGTTTTCAGTAATAGCTGTTTTGTGTCTTCCATTTTCATCCTTGTTCTAGTTCAGGTGCAAAGAAATTAGGTCAGTATATAAAACGTATCTGTGTGTGTGTGTCTTTTGTGTGTATGCATATGCATCCACAATTTCTAGATAGTAATAAAAAACTTTTCATATGAGATTTAAAAATTTGCTCTTTTTTTTTTAAGATTTTATTTATTTATTTGTCAGAGAGACAGTGGGAGCGAGCACAGGCAGACAGAATGGCAGGCAGAGGCAGAGGGAGAAGCAGGCTCCCCGCTGAGCAAGGAGCAAGGAGCTGGATGTGGGACTTAATCCCAGGACGCTGGGATCGTGACCTGAGCTGAAGGCAGCCGCTTAACCAACTGAGCCACCCAGGCGTCCCAAAATTTGCTATTCTTAACTCTAAACTTCAAAACATCAAATGACTGAAATAAATCCAACAAAAGAAGGGTAAGACTTGTAGAGAAAATTTTAAACATTATGGAAAGAAATGAAAGCATCTAATGAATAGAGTTGCATACCATTTTCAAGATTTGGAATATTCAATAATGTAAAGATGACGTAACAGCATTTTTCTCAAAGCAGAAAAATTGCATATGTTTATCAAATATTTCATTTGTAATCACATAATAAAGCATATTACATCAGGGGAAATGAATGGACTCTGGCTACACACAAGAATAACTCATAAACAAATTGCTCAGTGAAAAAACCTAGCCTTAGAAAGAATACATGAGGTAGGATTCCCTTTGTAGAAATTTAACATTAAAAACATCAAAGTATGGAGGTTCCTTAAAAAATTGAAAATAGAGCTACCTTATGACCCAGCAATTGCACTACTGGGTATTTATCCTAAAGATACAAACGTAGTGATCCAAAGGGGCACGTGTACCCGAATGTTTATAGCAGCAATGTCCACAATAGCCAAGTTATGGAAAGAACCTAGATGTCCATCAACAGATGAATGGATAAAGAAGAGGTGGTATATATATACGATGGAATACTATGCAGCCATCAAAAGAAATGAAATCTTACCATTTGCGACGACATGGATGGAACTAGAGCGTATTATGCTTAGCGAAATAAGTCAACTGGAGAAAGACAACTACCACATGATCTCCCTGATATGAGGAAGTGGAGATGCAATGGGGGTGGGAGTTAAGGTGGTAGGAAAAGTAAAAATGAAAGAAGATGGGATCGGGAGGGAGACAAACCAAAAGAGACTCTTAATGTCATAAAACAAACTGAGGGGGGTGGGGGGAAGAGGGGTTGGGTGAGGGTGGTGGGGTTACATCATATGTTTAAATAAAGCTTAAATAAAGTAAAAAAAAAAAAAAAACATCAAAGTAGGCAAAGCTCAACCCATGTTTTGGGGATGCAAGCTTACTGATAAAACAATTTCATCACACTGATACCTGAAAATGTCAGTGTGAATTTTGGCAATGTGGAAGGGAGTTTGTAATTGGAAGGTATGTGAGAATGGAAATTTTTGGGAAAATGGGAGATTTACATGCATGTTTTCCGTGTTTTTTTCTGTGTTATATTTCAAAATAAAATATCCTAAATATATAATCCAATATAAAATGACTGAAATTTAATATGCCAAGATATTATTTTGAATATTATTTGCAGCTATTTAGTTTTAAAGAAGTAAAGTTAAATACTGCTATGAAATATGTAGTTTACATTGCTTGACACATGTATAATAAACATGTATGAATATATCATTCACATAATACATATTAAAAATAGACTCAATGTAAAGAACTATTATTATTTTCAATCCTCCACGGAAATCTTTAGTAAAAGGCGAAAGATTTATGCGATCTGAAGAGAAACCAGAGTATTTATGTAGATTTATAAAAGGAACTTTATCTTAGAAATGTTTACTTTATTTTACTTGCAGTTTTGTTTTAGTGAAATGTAAAAATTTTGGAAATATATACACATTCATTACATAAGCCATATGAAAAGGTGAAAATAATGTATGTAAGATTTTGAAAATGGAATTTCCTGTAGTTTTTTTATAACCTACTGATATTTCTTATGCTTGTTTATAATGGCAACATAGCAATTTATTTGTATTTATTTTTTAATTTATTTAAAATTAATTAACATATAGTGTATTATTAGTTTCAGAGTAGAGTTTATGATTCAGCAGTTGCATATAACACCCGTATAACCAGCTCATTACATCAAGTGCCCTCCTTAATGCCCATCACCCAGTTACCCCATTTCCATTAGTGTAATAAAAATATCTGTTCTCTCATACTTATGTGCCCAAGGAATTGCTACCCTTAGGAATTTACTTCCTAAATCTTGTCTTTAAAATATTAATGCCAGTTTTAAGGGCGCCTGGGTGGTTCAGTTGATTAAGTGTTTGCCTTCTGCTCAGGTCACAATTTGGGGGTCCTAGGACTCAGTCCTGTGACAGACTAGGCAGGGAGTCTGTTTCTCCCTTTCCCTCTCCCTCTTTCTCTCCTCCCCCCCCACCCCTATTCATGCTCTCTCCCAAATAAATAAGTAAAATCATTAAAATTTTTTTAAAAAATTAATGCCATTTTAAAGATTCAAATTCATCACATAAATTTATATTAAGCATCAAGCTTATTATACATTGCCAGCTGTTCTGAAAAATATTTATTTGGAAAGCATATATCTATTATTCACAATATAAATCAGAATATGAAATATTTGCACAAATATGTGTTTAACAAGGACTTGAAAAAAACAATAATCATCATAAAATATTCCTATTCACCTGACTTACTTCACTAAGCACACCTATTCTCCGTAGAAGACCAGAGAAAAACAATATTGCCTCTTCCATAGTACGTGCTTTTTCCATTGTTTTGCATCTGTTTTTTTTTTTCTCTGCTCTCCTTACATTTTTTAGGTGCTCTATTGTATCATTTATCTAATTCCAGTTTTTACTGGATTTGTTTTTAGTACTTTCCTAACTTTGATAAAATTGAAATCTTTGAAGGCATTGTGTGTGCACGTGCATGTGGGTGTGTTTCTGTGTTTCGTGTCCTTTTGCCTAGCAGTGCCAAGCTATGGTATTTATTAAACCATTGTTTCTTAGCTTTAAACCTACCCTTTTCTTGTCTGCTTAACAATGATTGTAGAACTGGGAATCTATAAACACCATTTTTTCTTTGTCAAAGAGTTCCTGTGTCCAATGCTACAGGTAGGGGTTGCACAGTGAGATTGACAGGCTGGAGAAGGAAAGGACTTGCAGGTTTTTGTTTACTTCTTGTTGGGTTTCCCATTCCTTTCTATTGGCTAGGCCTTTTGTCAGCTTTATATTTGTGGGGCACAGAATAAGAGCTGCTCTCCCAAAGGTTGCCCATATCCTAATTCTTGAATCCTGTGAACATATTACCTTACATGGCAAAAAAGACTTTGCAGGTGTTTATTCGTTAAGGGTTTTGAGATGAGAAAATTACCTGGATTATCCTGATGAACTCAATACCATCACAGGCATCCTCAAATGTAGAAACAGGAGAGTCAGAGTCAGCAAAGATGTCACAATGCAAACCAAGGGAGAGTGGAGATGTGACCAGAGCAGCATGGTTGATGGGCTTTGGTGATGGAGGAAGGAGACAAAATCCATGGTGTGCAGGTGGCCTCTAGAAACTGGTAATGGAAAAGAGGTGGATTTTCACATAGATCTTCCAGGAAGAATGCAGATGTGCTGACACCTTGATTGTTGACAGTAAGACCCATTTCAGATTTCTGATTTCCAGAACTGCAAGATAATTCACTTGTGATGTTCAAAGCCAGTAATGTTGTAATAATGTGTTGCACTGGCAATGGAAAGTAATAAACTCTTCTTGTCACCAACATGCCAGCAATGCTGCTTCTCTTTAGCAGCAGCAGTTAGTTCTGGTAAAAACAGCTGATTTATTTTCATTTTTCTTGTCCTTTCAGAACCAGCCTTATTGTACCCCCTCAGAATTAATCAACACTAGACCAGGTATCACTTCTTCATTTGTCTTGGTTCGTGTCTGTGGGACTTGTTTTTCCTGCTCAAAGAAGTCATCACAAATATCTGAAACATTAGTTTTTCAGAATTATGGGTTTCTGCTCCATGGGACCCCTCCCACTTCTGCTCCCCTGTGCCTATGCTAGAAATCTGCTTCTTCAGGTGCTCACTGAAATACGTTAGTGTTCTCTTTTTGCCTTTTTTTTAGTTAATGATTCCCTATATTAAATTATCTCTGCTAAAATAAGCGGATGTAGTTTCTTATTTTTTTTTAAAGATTTTATTTGTTTATTTGAGACAGAGATAAAGTGGTAGTACATGAGCAAAGTGGGAGGGATCTCAGGGTCCTGTACTCCCTGCTTGGTGGGGAGCCTGCTTCTCCCTTTCCCTCTGCCCCCAGTGCAAATAAATAAATAGATAAAATCTTTTAAAATAAATAAAAAAATCAAGTACCTTTACTATAATTTTAAGTAATAATATCTCCTATGTTTCCTCACATAACTATCATTTCTGATGTTCTTCATTCTTAGGTATAGATCCATATTTCCAAACAATGTTACTTTCCTTCAATAGGCAAAACCTACTTTAACCTCTCTTGTGCTGTGGGTATGCTAGTAATGCATGTTTTCTTTTTATGTATGTTTGAAAATTTCATATTCGTTTTTTAAAAGATTTTATTTATTAGAGAGAGAGAGGGGGCATGTACCAGTGAGGGGAGGAGCAGAGGGTGAGGGAGAAGCAGGTTTCCCAATGAGCAGGGAGCCTGACATGGGGCTGGGTTGGATCTTGAGGTCATGACCTGAACCGAAGGCAGACGCTTAAACGACTGAGCTACGCAGGCCCCGCTCATATTCATTTTTTTAACTTTTTTTCCTATATTTAGAATATTCGGTTGACAGTTTGTTGTTATTCTTTCAGTGCTTTATAAATATCTTTTGTCTACTGTCATTGCTTGCATTCTTTCAGACCAGAAATCAGCTGTTGTCCTTATTTTTTCCTGTCTGTATACCATGACTTTTATCTCTGGCTGCTTTTAAGATCTTCTCTTTATCCCTGGTTTTGAGCAATATGGACATTACATACTTTGGTGTAGTGTTCTACGTATTTTCATGCTTGTGTGTGTGTGTGTGTGTGTGTGTGTATGTGTGTGTGTTTGTGTGTGTGTGTTTTAACATCTTTACAGAGGTGTAACTGATAGACAAAGTAATGAACATATTTAATGTGTACAGTTTGATGAGTTTAGACATGATCTCAAGGTAGATACTTTTATGACACACAAATATCAACAATGACAACAAAGGGACCCAAGGCATCTTTGAGATTTGTTAGATATGTCTATTCCTTTGATTGTGGAGTCAGAAATGTATGGAGATTTTTGAGCTTATTGGATTTATGTATTTGTAGTTTTTATCAGATTTGAAAAATTTTTGGCATGTATTTCTGCAAATATTTTTGTTCTCTTCCTTTCAGGATTTCAGTTGCTCTTGGAATTGCCCAACTTTTGAAATTATTTTTACTTTGTTCATTTTATTTTGAATAAATTCTATTGCCAAGTCTTCAGGTTCACTCATCTTTTCTTCTATAATGTCTGATCTGCCATCATATTATCCAATGAAATTCTCATCTCAGACATTTTAGTTTCCATTTCTAAAAGTTTAGTCTTAATATTTTAATAATTTCTATGACTCCACTTAACTTTTCAAACACCTGGAATCCAGTTCAATAGCTATTTCAATATCTGTTAATTCTAACATCCAGTTTCAGTTCTCTGTCAATATGAGTGATTTTTCTCATGGCTGGTTATATTCTGCTCCTTTTCACTGGAAGCCATCCATACACTATGAATTGTATCCTGTATAGGGATCGATACTTTTGTACTTCTATAAATATTCTTGAGCTTTCCCCCAACTACTCTGGGATGATGCTAAATTAGGTGGAGACAATTTGATCCCTTTATGTTTTGCTTTTAAGATTGTTAAAAATGGCGGGAACCCTTTTTAGTCTAGGTTTAAATATCCTCCACTTTTGAGGCAAGACCTTGAACACTCCACCTTATGCCCCCTGAATTATGAGGTTATTAGAGCCTCCGAGTGCAGAGCATTTTTGCTTCTATTTATTTGGTTGATTCTTTCCCCGAGTTTTGGATAGTTTCCTGTCATACGTGACCAGTTGCTGCTGCTAAGTAGTTGATGAGGATCCTCTGCAGATCTTCAGAATTCTTTTCTGGGCACTTTGTTCTGTTAGTCCAGCCTACACATTGTAGCTGACTTGGTCTCCCTGGATTCAGATCTCTGTTTCATTGATTAAGAGAGTATGCTAAGCACCCCAGGTCCCTCTTCCTTAACCCTGGGAAGTATTTTAAGGTGATATCTTAAAGCAATTGTAGAGTTCATCACATTTGTTTCCTTTGTTTCAGGAAGCACTGTCCTTGGTTGGCTGATATTCAGTGTCTTGATAGCCATTCTTTTGTATTTTTGCCTGTTTGGTGTTGGTGCTATTGCCTTTGGCAAGGGACATAAATCTGGTAGTCCCTGTTACTCCATCTTGGTCAGAAATAGAAGCCTGTGTCTTTATTCTTAAATTATATTCATTTTAAACACAATTGAGTCTTTATATTTTTAATCCAGTCTGACAATCTCATACTTAGTCATATTTTTAGACATTTTATATTTAATTTTAGGTTTAATGCAATTATTTATATGTTTAGATTAAAGATTTCCATTTTTATGTTTGGCTTCTCATTGTGGCTTTTGATCCTTGCATGGCTTTATTTTTTGCCTAAATTGCTTTCTTTTCCTTTAGTTTCTTTTTATTTCCCATCTATTTACTTGCAATGTTTTGTTTTGTCTTGTTTTTCCATCTTGCTAACTTTTTAGAGTGTACTATAAGCCTCATAAACTGTGTGTGTGTGTGTGTGTGTGTGTGTGTGTGTGTGTGTGGAGAGCTTCATGAAAAATGTAATGGTTGCAACAATACACTTCCAATTCCAACACTCCCACCTTGTGCTCTTCTGTCAGATATTTGACTTCTACATATACTGTAACCCAGTATTTCATTTTTATTATTTTGGGTTTAAACAGTTAATAGTATTGAAATGGTTTTACTCATAAATGCTCAGAAAATTGCTTTGTAGATACTGCCCACTCTTTCTGGACTTTTCTGTTCCTTTAGCAAATCATTCTTCTTCTTAGCATCAGTTTTCCTGCAAACCAGATAACTTTTTTTTTTAAATAACTTTTTTGATAGTAAACTCCTGGGAATAAATTTTTACACTATTTGTCTTTCTGAAACATTTTTACATTTTTTTCCCCCTTGAGTAGATTTCTAAGTTGGTAATTTTCTTCTTTCAACACACTAAAGGTGTCACTTCTTTGCCTTCTGGTCTTCATTGTGTTTTATGGGAAGTCAACCATCTATTGCATTATTGTTTCCTGAATTTTACACATCTTTATCTGAATGCTCTCAAGATGTTTTTATTTCTTTTCTTTTTTCTTATGGTTTTACTTTGATATTCCTAAGTTTTTCTTTCTGTTTACTCTTTTTGGAATATGCTGAGTTACTTGGATTTGTGGGTTTATGTTTTTCATTCATATGGAAAATCTTGGCCCTTCTCTCTTCAAATGTTATTTCTGCACTATTACATCTGTCTTCTTCTTAAACTCCCATCTCACATATGTTACACCATTTGATATTATCCCACCAACTTCAGAATGCTCTGTTCCATTTTCTTCTTCACACTATCCTTTTTGGTTTCTGTTTTTATAGTTTTTCTTGGACTGGTTTCAAGGTAAATGAATTTTCCCATGCTGTATACAGTCTGTTAAGTTGAATTATTCATCTCCAATATCATAGATTTCATTTCTAGAATTTACATTTGGTTTCATACCTTTGCAGAAATTCCCAGCTGGTTCATGTTGTTCATATTTCTTGTTCACCATTTCCTCTCAGTCCTTTAACATGTTTATTTTAGACAAAAATAAATTAAATGACACATTTATCATATTTTATGGTCCCTTTCTGAAAATTATAGCATTGGAGTACTCTCTTTGTCTGATTCTATTGATTATTTCCTCTCTTGATAATAAATCATACACTCTTGTCTCTTTTTAACATATCTATGATTTTTTATTGAATATTAAGCAATATGTACACAGTTCTACTGTAAATAACATGTAAGTATGGGAAAGGGAATGGCTTTTTTGCCAGGTGTTTTGTTGGAACACTTGAGTCAATCAAGTCTGTAATGGACTGGTTTTTGGTATTATTTTGTTTCATATACATTCAGTTCACAACAATATTCAAATTATTTGAGGCAGAGTTACACCTTTTCTTTAGCAGCATTTGAGACCTGAGTGATTAGAAGATTTGACTCATTTCCTCATTAGCCATCAAAAGACCTCAGAGATGTCACTCTCAGGTCTCCTTTATTTCTGCAGTTGTAGAAAGGTTTGATGCCAGGGACTTGCTGCAAAGTCTTAGTGCCTTTGAGGTTCCCTTTAGTTATCTTCCCTGCTGACACTTCATCTGAGTCTAACAAAGCTTCTCTTTCAACTCTCCTGTGTCTTCAATGATAGCAGATACTTTCTGCTTGGTTCCAGTGTATGGCCCGATAGCCTGTGAATTTACTTTCAGTTCTCCTTCCTGCGCTTACTCTTTAGTGGATTATATATGCCTGTGACCTAGAATGGGTAGCTCAGCCCCCCTGCCTTTCTCTGAGTACTAAATACAGAAGTGTGCACTTTACCTATCACAAATAAATGTTGATAATCCCTGATGTATTTTTATTTGTCTGAGTTAGATTATTTAAGAGAATTTTTATTTAAAACTTATTTTTCCCCTGGAAGCATAAGGAATTAGTTTATGTAATAGATATAATCTTGAAATCTGTTATCACACAGATTCAGTTTTGATCACATATGTGATTTGGATATATTACTTACCTATAAACCTCAGTTTCCTATCGGAAAATTTTGAAAATAATGGCACTAATATCTTAGGGTTGCTGTGAAGATGAAATAAAACATATAAAATCATTTAGCTTAATGGATGGGCATATTAATCACACAACAAATTAGGTAATATTATCATTATCATTATAACTCTAATATATATAATAAATATTATAGGTATTACAGACATATCCAGAAATTATTACATAATAAAGGCAACATACAGTAACCTTCATCAGTGAACTGTATGTTTCAAGGTAGATATTTTCACTGCATGTTGAACACTCATAAGTTGGGATTGAAATGATTTTACCATGTACCATATAGACATGACCTCCAATGAGACTTCCCAGCCTTTGGGGATATAAGTTTTATTTCCTAAAGAAGATTATTCCTGAAATATATACTCCTGCAATACTGTTATCTGTTTAAAGTGGTGGTTAAAGAAAAGAAGGAAGATGAGTTCAGTGTGAAACATAAGTTTCTCTCCCTCCATTTTCTTGGCATCTCAATCAAATGACAAAAATAAAATATTTAAATAATTTTGAGGCACACAGTAGGTGATCAATAAATGGTCCATCCTTTGCCTTATCTGTATGCATATTACATATAATAAACAAATGATTATTCCTTGTTAAGCAATACTGTGTGAAAACATAAGGACCTTAGTGTGTGTGTATGTGTGTGTGTGTGTGTGTGTGAACAAATGCTTATAGCAGCTTTATTTGTAATAGCCTAAAACTGGGAACAATGCAAAAGTCCATCAGCAGGTGAATAGAAAAACAAACTTTGAGATATGCATACAATGAACTACTACTCGGTAATAAGAAATGAACTATTGATACATACTAGAACATGGATGAATCTCAAAATAATTATGGTGAGTGAAAGAAGCCAGAAAAAAAAGAGTAATACTATATGATTCCACTTATATAAAATTCTTCAAGATGGAAACAAATTGATAGTGACAAAGCAGATCAGTGTTTACTGGAGGATGAGGGCAGGGGGCTGGCAGGGAGGGACAAGAGGAAATTTCTGGAGGTGATGGGTATGGTCATTATCAAACTTGTGATGGTTTCCTGGGTGTCTATATACATCAGAACTTTCAGTATATTTAGCATACACTTTAATTATGTTCAGTTTATTTTATATCAGCCATATCTTAGTGGTACTGTTTAAAAAAGGACTGTTATCTTGTAGATCAGAGGATTTATCCCAATAATTTGCATAGGATAAATGGTCAATATTATTTTGAAAACCAGAATATTGATAAATAATTTTTTTTCAAATGAATGAATCTTTTCATTTAACTATGTGGATGCTTAGAAGAGGTAACTAATGAAATTAAATTATTTTAGATAAGGATGTTTGTATGGGGTGGGCTGACACATCCTCTGAGTACATCTCAGTTTCAGGGATTCCTTTATGCGTATTAGATTGGTCCAATGTGCTACTGGGTGGATTCTACTATGCATTATCTCTGAACTGGCTTGATTACTTTGAAAGTTGAGTTGATTATGATTGGCTATGACCACTTCCTATGCTTCCTAATCAGATTTTGCTCAAGTGTTCACCATTATTCTTTTACTATCTTTCCTTCATCCCTCAGATTTCTTCTTATCCACGGTAATCTCTAGAAAGTCATAGGCTGATTGTTAAGGATGAGATGAGACTCCTTTAAGTCACAGAGATACTTTCTCTTTGGCTTGATTCTTATTCTGAATGTAGCTGGTAAATATAATTATTCTGGAATGTAGTATGTCCCAGGTGAATGTATGAAATTCTAAGGCCAGAATCAGACCCAAAAATGTGTTAATTTACATCACTTTATATTCTGGACATTTATTTCCCAGAAAGACAACATGAAGAATGGTTTGTTTAGAACAGGTGTCTACTACTAATGGGATCTAAAGCCATTCATTCTCAACACTAACTAGAAAATTGGAGAATAAGCTAGGAGAGAACATATTTATCCTATATATTAAGTCCTTCCAATTATTGGCATTGTGGTATTGGTGTGGTCTTATAGCTATAATCTGATATGCTTATCAAGCCAGAACAATAGAAATCATACTGGGAATGTAGTACCTGCTGTTAGGAAAGATTAAAGATTATTTTATATTTTTTTATGCAAAGCTTAAAATTTCATGGAATAAAGTATACTTCCACTATTCAAAAGACCTGTAAGATGCCCACTATGCTGTCATCAATAGCAAATCTCTTTAAACCATCACTGCCTTGCTTTCTCTTTTACTTTAATCTTCTCCATAAGTAGATGTTATTAAAATTCATCATTATAAGCAACCTTACATTTTTATCAATTGCAACTTCTTGATCCCTCCCCAAAGAAAGACATGTGTATTTTATTACTTAGTATTCTTGGTATTCTCTCTTAAATGTGGCATGTACTGCAAAATCTAACTTTTACTATAAAAATACATAAATTTATCAAATGAATTTTTTATCCCTTACAAAAATATTTAGAATTTTTTGTTAAGTGTTTTGGTTGTGTTTTTCAGATAAACCCACCTATACATTGAAATGAATATTAACTGCTTTATGTAATATTCTTGTAAATAAAATACATTCCAGGACATATTCCATAGATAGGTGGTAAAATTGTTTTCTTTATATTGCCATATTCTTGGGAATTATTATTGTCTGAAACAGTATTAGTTAGGTATCTTCAATATATATAGTTCTGACCATCCATTTAGAGTCAGAATAAATATTTTGTTACATAAAATAAAACAAAGATGGATAACTGGGAATTTAATGTGGAATTTTTCATCTGTATATTTCTGGTTTTAGTTATAATGTCGTGGGATTTTTTCCCTTCACCTTTTTTTCCATTAGCCCATACTTATATTTAAGTCACAGCATGCAGTTGAGCTAGAAAATTATGAAATCATTGTAAACACAGTATGAATCCTCTAAAGAAAATATTTGTGAAAATTGGAGTAATGCACTGTTTTACCCAACAGGACATGAGATGGCTCTTTCTGTTTCAGAAATGCATAATCAGGTGTTACCATTCATCTTTAGTGTTCCTGTTGACTCAGAGGCAAGCCGTTAATGTATTTATTTATAGGAGCCCAGTTTGTTTTGATTTCTTTTGTTTCAACTGACATTTTAGAGGTAAAATACATGACTTGATTATTCCTTTGTTGACTTATACAGTAAAGGTTTCATTCCTACTTACCAAATAATAATCTAATTCATTTTCTTCTCTTTATTTTAGTTAACAACTGTTCATATCAGACCAGTAAAACAATGGAAATAAAAATCATTAAAATTATCACTAAAATCAACTGTACTGTGGGAGTAACAGCAAGCTAAAGGTGATTTATAGAGACCAATTTAAAAATTTATATTACTTATTATTCTTATTTCTATTATTTAAAAATGTCTATTTACTATTTAGTATAGTAAGGATTTTTATATTATAGAGCAATAGCACTTAAGTGGGAAATTAATTGTGGTAGATAATCTTTTATCCCATTCTTGTTCCTAATTTTCTCCCAAATCCTATCATAACCAAAATTTAAAAATGTAGAAAACATTTTTGAGTATTTTTGAGTGTTGTAACAATTTTGGGGGGACTTATGATACACCTTTGGTTATACTGGTTATACAATTGTGCTAGTTCATTTGCTTACCCTCAATGAACCGCAGATACTCAGCATTCATACCCCCATATAACATTTTCCCTAGATTCTGTGATGGGCTGGTGACTTGGTTTAGCCAATTGAATGTGCCAGATTCTACAGTGTGTCAGTTCTGGGCTGAAGCCTTAGGAAGGCTAAGCAGCTTCTTTGATCCTCTAGTACAAAGTTAGCTATTCTGTTGGAGCTTCCAAATAGAAAGACCAGGTGGAGAGACCATATTGAGAAAGAGATGCTCCAAACTACTTGGAATAAGAGGGAAATCCAGCTGTCTCACTGTCCCAGATGAACGGTGGTTGCAGAAGACTTGCCAGCTAAACATAGCTACTCTCATAACCACCAGCAAGAAGTGGAAAAGAACCACCTACTGAGCCTAGCATAGATGGATGATTTCTGAGAAGTAAGATCATTGTTTCGTTAAGCCACTAATTTTGATGTTGGTTTGTTATAGAGGAATCATTAACTGAAATAGAAATAGCTAACAAAAATGAGCCACTATTGCAACAAACACATGGCCTTGACTTTGGGATCAGGCATTTAGCAATAGAGGGCACTTAAGATGAGACTGTTGGTGAAGGCAAAAAAAGCAGTGATGAGTTGCTATAAAAGGCTAGAGGAAAGAGGATGGAATTATATACTGGCACTAAATTAATGATATTACCTCCTAGGGTAACAGGACACCAGGATATTTAATAAATTTGTGGACCTGGCTAATCAGATTTCCAGGCAGATTGTGAAAGTGGCAAATAGTTTCTTTTAGCTCCCTTTGATTAAGAATGCAAGGAGAGATGAGATTAAGAAGGAAACGTGGAGTTTTCAGGGTAGAGAAAACATACACATTTCACATGTTCTTTTATTTTTCCTCTGGCCTGAGGGTATTTAAATAATTTTGCAGTAACTGTAGTTATTGTTTTCTTATCCTTAACAAAGAAAGCTATGCAGAGGTGACTAATGAAATTCAGGTAATATGTGTGATTGACCCTTAACCTCTTGATCAACAAATTATATGCTTTCAGAATTCACATTCACATTGTTTAACTCTGCACAGAGATGTGTGCACACAGCTCTTATCTCAGCTCTGAATGTCAAGCATAAATTCACTGAATGATTAAACTTCAAATTATTTGACTCCATTCTTGTCACCCAGGCAAGGAAAGTAAACTGCTTGGTTTTCTTAATGTCATCTCCATTATTTTCTCCTAATTATAAGCAATGCTGCTGTAAGAAACATTTTTCTATTTAAAATTTTAAGCATAACACTGCTTCATTCTATTTATTTTCCACCATAATTTCTCTTCTTTTGAAATTCTGTATCTGCTGAGACATCATTGTGATATAGTCCTTTAGTTCTTTAGGCACAGTTTTCTTTATTTCTTTGAGCATATTTAAAATCACTATATTAATGTCTTTGTCTAGCAAGTCCAACATCTGTGCCCCCCTTGGGGGTAGTTTCTATGCACTTTGTTTTTCTCTGCATATATGCATATTGTTCTTTGGATGAGTCATAACTTTGTGCCAAAACCGTACATCTTCGATAATACAACGTGGCAGCTCTGGAAATGAGATTTTCCTTAGAATTTTTTGGTGGTGCTGCTGTGGCTTTTCGTTTTGTGTTGTTACTGACTTTCCTGGAGTTTCTGCATTTCCTAAAGTGTGCAGCCACTGAAGTCGGGGTTCAGTTAGCTTACTGGTCACATGATTGGTCAGAATTTTCCTTAAATGCCTGAAACAATATGTCTCCTGCCCTTTGCTGAGCCCTCTGTGTATGTTGGGGCATGCCTGCAGCACTCAGGCCCTTTGCAAATCTTCCTTAAGCCTTCACATCCTGCTTGGGCAGGACTTTAAGTCAGCCAGGAGTGGGACCTTGGTACCCTCTCAAGTCTTTCTTGACCATGTGCCCAGCTCTGCATATGTGTTCCTTTCACGCAGCCTTCTCATATTCTCATGTGTTAGAGCTTTTCAGAATCCCTGATGCACATTTAATTCTCCAGCTGTGTTTGGCCAGAATCTTGTTTTAACCAACTGGTATCACAGCTTCATGATGGAAATACTTGCCACTGATTTTTTTTTTTTATAAAGATTTTATTTTTATTTATTTGACAGACAGAGATTACACAAGTAGGCAGAGAGTCAGGCAGAGAGGGGAGGGGAGAAGCAGGCTCCCTGCTAAGCAGAGAGCCCGATGCGGGACTCGATCCCAGGACCCTGGGATCATGACCTGAGCCGAAGGCAGCGGCTTAACCCACTGAGCCACCCAGGCGCCCTGATTTTTTTTTTTTTTTAAGATCTTATTTTTAAGTAATCTCTTAAAAAGAGGCTCACACTCACAACCCTGAGATCAAGAGTTTCATGCTCCACCAATGGAGCCAGCCAGGCTCCTGCCACTGATTATTTTTGACAAATACTCTGAAGATAAGACTTTTCCAATGGAATTCCAGACAAATTAAAAAATGGAAACATCTGGGGAGTGGGTTTTTCCAGAAGGCTGTGAGACAGATTCAGGAAGTGATAATACTCTGGGGTGGGAGTTTTTGAAGGATTTCAATACGAGTCTGCCTCTTCCAAGGCATGCAGTGAAAGGCTGCTGGTTTTCAAGGGTGCTGAGAGATACACACATGGAGAAGCGAGTAGGCTTAGTTGCAGTGCCACAGACCCTGCTGCTGCTCCGCGTACAGCACTTTTCTAAGGGAAACACTCTTCAGAATGTCGAGTGCCTTTGTTTAATTTCTAGAGTCCTGAAAATACTGATTTCGAACAATTTTTGCCAGCATTTCTGTTATCTTTCTGGAGAAGTAGATTTATGGTGCTCCTCACTCCGCCACGTAGAAGTCCAGCCAACACTACTCCGTGCTTAGAATAGTTTTCTAGAAGGTTATCATTGGATATAAGTATCTTTACATAGCTTGCTTAATTTATTTCCAAAATGGCTATAACAATATTTCCATCAGAAGAGAATGAAAGTTATCATCTTGCACCGTACAGACAGACTGGAGTAATATTGCTAATGTTTGTCAATATGACAGACCATAAAAGCAACTGATTGTTGGTTTTTTGCATTTCTTTTTAATTGATGTAACAGACACATGTGCACATGCACACACACATGTAAAAACTGATCTTGCTTAATGTAGAAATTTATGTTAGTCCTGTCTATGATGGGTTTCTAAGAATATTTTTAGAAAGACTTGGCGAGTCAGAAAGTGTGCTCTGCCTCCAAGAATGATGTGAAACCATAAGTACCATCCCTGCAAGACTATCTTTGTGAGTCACAGAAAATCAGCCTGACCAAGTAATTTAGTCTCAGATTTTGCTGCCTTCCTATACATCCACACTTAGAGGGACATTTTTTTTTTTTTTTTTTGCTGTTGTTTTGTTTTGTTTTCTTGTGGTAGTGTCTTGCATGTTTCTCTCTCTTACTCTCTTATTTTAAGTTTTTCATTGGCTGTCATGATATTCCTGGGACAAAGAAGGTTTGACAAGACCTAATAGATCAATTTCTAACAGGGGTGTGAATGGGAATTTGGCTAGACATAGGCAATTTGAAGGGGAAAATGATGAAAAATGTAATAAAAATGTCAATAAATTGTTTTTCGAATGTAGTAAAATTTTCTGTTAATTCTAAAACACCAAAAGTTTTCTGGAAGCCATATATTTAATAATTTTCCTCATATGGAAAATCCATAAATAAATACATAGCATTTTCAATTATTTTTCTGAAACTATTATTAATTTCCTGTGTAATTCTGAGAGAGCCCACTAGTTCTTTCATAACAGTTGTTTTGATTATAAAATTAGAACTGAATAACTTGACTCATGGTTTATCATATGACTAAATAAGGTGATTGGAAAGTTTGCAAATACTGCCTATATAAAAACTGAGTTTCTGTCCCAGGTTGAAAAGTAAGCTCTTTATAACCATTAACCAATGTGTACTTTTGGGATGGAAGTAATATGTATTTCTAACACTTGTGTGTAGGTGAAAACCCTGGGTATGACATCATTTTGAGTTCCACTTTTTAACAAAATGAGCATTCTACCTCCTCAAGTTTTTTTGAGCAAACTTTCTTTTTTTTTTTTTTAAGATTTTTTTTTTTTAATTTATTTATTAGAGAGAGAGAGAGAGAGAGCGAGCACAGGCAGACAGAGAGGCAGGCAGAAGCAGAGGGAGAAGCAGGCTCCCTGCCGAGCAAGGAGCCCAATGTGGGACTCGATCCCAGGACGCTGGGATCATGACCTGAGCTGAAGGCAGCTGCTTAACCAACTGAGCCACCCAGGCGTCCCATTGAGCAAACTTTCTTAAATCCATTTTTTTGCTTCTTTTGAAGAGATTTGGTAGCAATGCATAAAGTAACTTGCTTTTGTCAACATACTGTAATTAGTCACTTATTTTTAGAGCTGAATGTTAATGAGTCATTTCATGTTCTTAATTAAAAATGCTTCAGAATGGCATTGAGCTATAGAACAAATGGACAAATTAAGTCTATTCTGCATGATAGTTCATTTACCCTTTTAAATACATAATGTATTTTTAAATGTTGAAATTAAGCACCAAGATTAATGCTATAATAATAGAGAAATAAACCTACTACTCAAGTGCATTTTTTTTTTCATGACAACAATCACTTTAAGGTCATACTTCTCCATCTAATAACCTTTAAAAAAATTCTGGATAAATACATCTTCGTTATCATTCCCTTTTCATCTCTTATCTGTTCTTTTAAATCACCTGGCTATTCAATGCTTCTCATTCTTACCCTACTCAACCTTATGTCACTAATCTACTTACTTATTTGTTACCATTTATTATTGTTTACCATTCAGTTTACCCTATTTAGTATTTCAAATCCATTGTATCTCATTTACCAATGCAGTTTAGTTTCCTACTTATTATTTTTTGTTTCCTTTAAACTATTACTCTTTAAAATTCTATGTAAAATATAACAATTTTATTGATTTTTATTGGGGAAAATTTTCAAAAGATGAGCAGTACTAGGATCTAAGATTCAGGATCGATGACAGAAGAAACTATAGTATTACTTCTCAAACTTTAGGATCATTTTCTGGTACTTCTAAGGTTTTCCCCAAAATGTCAGGAAAGCATTATTTATTTTGTTATTAATGTTGCAGTTGTTTCACCAGAAGCTAAAGGTGTAATAGGAAACCTAGTGTTTTCAATTATATTTCTGCACCTATCTAGTATCTGTTCTGTAATTGTTGTATGTCTATGATAAGAGACACAACACACGGGCAAATGCATTTGTCTGAGAATTGTGTGTGTGTATTGGTAGGGGGAGTGCAATTGCAAGGGATAGCTGAATGTATATGGGTATGGTATTCTAGAGTTTTGTATGGGGGGTTGGTCTTGTTTGTTTGTTTTAAGTCGGTTCCATGCCCAACATGGAGCCCAGCACGGGTCTTGAATCAAGACCCTGAGATCAAGTCCTGAGCTGATATCAAGAGTCGGATGCTTAACTGACTGGACTACCCAGGTGTTCCTAGAGTTTTGTGTTTTTTTTTTTTTTTTAATGCCATAGTTCTATTAGGTTTTTATTGGGTTGGGAGTTAGTCTGCAAGTGTGTATTGTGAAGTTCTAAACATGAGTATTGGAGTGAATATCTTGTTTTTCATTTTGTATAAGTTTGTGTTTGTAATGTAGATTTGTTCCTTTTATACTACCTACTCTCTCTGATAAACTGTCTCAGTTCAGTTTCTTCTGCCTTGGAGCCATTTCTCATTTCTTTTCTCTTCTCTGTATGACTACTCTCACTGTTTTTTAGTTCCAGCTCTCATACTTCTCACCTGCCTCATTATTACAGAAGCCCCTTGAAGAAGGACTGTTTATTGCTTCTGTGAGCATGTCTCACGCCTTCCTTCATAGATAGTAACTGACACCTCACAGCTGTTTTGCCCACCTCCTAATCTCCTTAACAGCTTGAAGTGGAAAGTGTTACTAAGATCTTTTAACAAGAATATCTCAAAATAGTTGAAAAAGTCACCATGGCAGGATCCAATAGAAAAGACCCAGACCAAATAACTCTTGAAAATGCTAACTGAGGAAGTGGATTCCACAACCTGCCTCACTTGCATGCTTTGCAATCTGATCTGAATTCCTGATATAGCCTCTCAACTGAATATATCCTAGCAGGAAATCTGGCCTGTGCTCCTGTGATGTCAAAGAATTTGTGCTGTATTTCCTTTTCCTTTTATTGTAGACAGTCTCAACACTTTTATCAGGAAGTTCCACCACACATTACTATATATTCAATAAAGGAACTGTGCAAGTGTGTGGGGGGAAAGAGATGAGGCAGCTGAGATTTGCTGTGCAATTAATATACTCTCTCTGTTGTCCTATCTCTGTTTCTGTAGTATTTTAAAATATATGCCTCATGAGGCTCCTTTCACTTACCATTTTAAGAAATATTTCTTGACACTACTCTTTCCTCTCCATCCTCAACATTACGGACATAGTGCAAATATTCATTACTTTTAACATATACTTGTAGAAAGCTTATAAGCTGTTCTATGTCTCTACAGTAGATTCTTAATACTTCTGCCATATTGGTCTTCCTAAAAACAGATTTGATCATAAAATTCCCCAGTTTAAAAGGCATGCTAATTCTCCACAGCCTATGCTGACATATATATGGTTCAGAATATATGTTAGTAAATAAGCATTTATTTAGCACCCCTTATTTAGAACATCAGAGAATAAGATAAACCTGGGTTCTTCTTTCAAAGAACTTACATTCTAGTGTACAGTAGAGTGGTGCCAAAAAATAAACAAGTAAATAAAACATAAATATGATAGTTTCACTTAAAAATGAGGGCAATTTGACAGAGTGCAGGTAAGAATGGTCCTTAAGACAGTGTGGTCATGAGTGAATGAAGCTGAATGAAAAAAATCAATGAGCCAATAATGTAGGAATAGAGCTACAGAGTCAAAGAGAACAGCAACAACAGCTTTGACACATGAACACATTTTCTGAATGGAGGGGGCTGAATGGAAGTCTGTATGACTGAAAGTTAGTGACCTTGGAAAAACATCTTACAGAATGAGTTCAAAATGTTAGAATCCTGAGCATGTGGGAATTTATAAACTGGTTATTGTTTGAATTTTCATGCTAACTGCAATGAGAAAGAATTGGAGAGTTTAAGTAGAGAAGTAATGTGAGCTGATTTGATTTAAGGAGATCATGTTGCTGCTGAGGAGAACAACTGAGAGGGATTTCCTGTGGAGTCAGGGAGACCAGTGCAGGAGCTCAGGTCAGAAGTGCCAATTTCCTGGGCTAGGGCACCACTGAGGAAATGGAACCAAGTAAACAGATTTGGAATATGCTTCGTAGGTAGATCTGAGTGAATGCTGATGGCTGACAGACTTATTTGCTGCAATGGGCATGACCAGAGCCACAGTTGATTTGGAGGAGGAGGAGTCAAAGTCCTGTTTTGGAGATGTTGGATTTGGCCTATCTTTTAAGGGTCAAGTAGCCAATGTAATTCTGGAACAAGGGAAGATAGCAGTACTGTAAATATTATTTGAGAACTTACTAACAAAAAAGTAACATTTAATACCTGATTTGCGCTTATGATGATACCTCAGAGTAGTTATCACTATCTGGCATTGTATTGCATATTCTCTTTTTTTTCTGTGTATCCTCCTTACAATGTAGATTCCATAAAGACAGGGGCTTTCTCTGTTTTTTTGTTACACTTGTCTACTTAGCCCTCAGACTGCATATAACATACAGTAGTCACTCAGTAAATATTCACTGAGTGAGTGAAATAAATAATTTCTTTCTCCTCATTTGTTTAGGCTGTCCTTGACGGAAGAAACACCCATGATAAATAATCTGTAACAGATATTTAAGAGAGGTCTGCGCAATCTAATTTAAAAAGCTATTGGTGTAACTGACTGAGGTTTGTTTGTCTTCTTTATGGCACAATGATCTTTGAGCCTGTCCGTGTTGCTTCAGCATCACTGTTTAGTGCTAAACTTAAACCATTATTTAGGCTCCACTAGCGCCACATGCATTTTTAGTATCGCTATAGTTTTCACTTTCTTTATCACTACTTTTCATTTTTTGCTCACTAAAAATCATTTTCCTTTGGAAAGAAAATATTACCAGTAACAGCCTTATGCGGAACTATATGTGTTCAAGGGGACATTTTCTAACTTTCAAGAGCTACATAATGGAAATACGTTGTTTGATAACTCTAGGCTCTGAATATCACAGAATTATTTTTAAAAAGAAATAAACTCTAGACAAAATTTAATTCATTTCGTTTATATTACAGAAGTGAAAACAAAGAGCTAGAAATAAAAAATGAGACATTGCTATTTTGTGGGATAAATATGACTAAATTTTATGGATAGTTAAATTTTAGGCCCTCTTTTTAAATTTTTATTTGTACTATTTTAATTCTTATCATAGTTTTATGCTATAAATGCCCACTCTCTCATCATTATTCTCCTGATGCAGAAATTGAAGCTAAGTAATATTCCTGAGACGAGCCTATTTCTAAGAGAAAAAGAGATTCCAAACCAGTGCCAATAGAGATCAGGAAAGATTTATTGAATAAACTATTGATATAAATCCATTTCACATATATCTTTAGTTTGAACTATAACATTACCAATTTACATTTATCAACTATTATTTTTGACATGGTATTAGTTATCATATGTTATAATTTTGTTACTTATAAGGAAAAGACAAGACTTCTTCTTTGGACTATTAAAGAGGAAATGGTGCTATACTTGGCAGGCTGTCATAAACAAGTCTACAATGGAACAAAATATAGGAGGTGAGTGTTTCTATGCATTGACTGAAAGACCACTTACTACTATGATCTTGAGAGAAGGGAAAGATAAAAGATGAAGCCTACACATGCCCCAACTTTCTGCTGAGGGGGTATATTCTTACAGCACAGAGGAAAAGTGCTGGCCAAAGAAGATCAAAAGTCTGTCTGAACTCAAGAGAATGAATTCCAAGTGACAGAAGAACTGGGATTTTCAAAGCAGGGTACTGGGAGCAGGGATCTGTGCTGAGGGCACATACCAGATACTTACTTGCCTGGGGAATCCCTGAGAGTTGTTGGTGGAGTTTGGGCTATACAAGCATATGGAGAGACTTGGTGAGACCCAGCAGATATCTCCTCCTGCAGAGGTAAGAACTGAATGGAGATACCAGAGGTGGAGCAAAGCTGGAAATCAGAGTTCTAGACCAAACAGGTGACAAGACCCCAAGATCCTGAGCATTCAAGGCAGCCCATAGAAGGCCATACCTTAGAGTGGCCTTACTAGACTACAGGTCATACTAGAAGATGAAGTTCAAAACCAAAAGGGATCTTCCCTACCAAATAATAGAAAGCTAAGTCTGACAATAGCAAAAACTCCCACACAGACTTGAACATATAATTTAAAAACTACTACACATGAAAAGAAGATATTTCAAATAATATAATAATTCACAACTTGATAAAATTTATGGAATATATGAGGTACTTAAAGGGAAATTTATATTTTTAAATGTGTATATTAGAAAGAATAAAATTATAAAATCAATGATCTGAGTTGCTTTCTTAAAATATAGAAAAAAGAACAAATGCTTCAAAAAATGGAAAAATAATAATGACAAAAACATAAATTGATGTAATAGTAAAAAAGACACAATAAAGAAAATTAATAAAGTTATGTGATCACTATCAGGAAAGAAAGAAGGAAAATCACTACAAATACTATTTAATTAGAAGAATAATAATGAAATATTATGAAGACCTTTCATGGCAGTACATTTGAAAACTTATATAGAATGCAAAAATTCTTTGAAAACCACAGAATACAAGGAAGAAAAAAAGGTGGTGGAGGAGTAGGAGACCCTATTTCATCCAGTTCCCTGAATTGAGCTAGATATCTACCATACCATTCTGGACAACCATGAAATCTGCCTGAGATATAAGAGGATATATCTGGATCTCCACAAACAGAATATCTCCAGTGGTTGGCCTCAAGGTATGATGCAGGGAGCCATGATTCTGTGGGCAGATCCCAGAAGATAAATGGAAGGAGGAGGGAGCTGCCATAAGTACTGGAGCTGGGAAGGTGAAATAACACAGGAGCGCAAAAGCATCCCACACTGGGGATGGGGCACAGACTAAAAGACTCAAAGCAGTGGAAAATGACTTCAGGGCAGGCCCTCAGACTGAAACCTGGTGCTTTGGGGGTGCCTGGGCAAACCAGGGGCGGCTTGCAGATTTAGAAGCACAAAGAGCAAAGATATGGCCAGTCCTGGAAACAAGGGCTGGGAGTGCTACTGTGGAGCACAGGACCCAGGATGCTGTGTTTTTTAGCAGCACAGACATAAATGGAGACAGTGTGGTGTGGAGAGCTCAGTGAAGATCAGACTGCTAACTTTCTGTTCTGAGACAGAGGTTTGGATATGGTCACTTTTGCTCTGACTCTCAGAAGAGATGCAGAAAGCTGTCAAAAGACACAAAAAACCGGTTTTCACTGAGCCCATCCCCCAAAAAGGGTTGCCTGAGTAACAGCGTGGTTGGACCCTCCCCCAGAAGACAGGCTAGAAGAAGAGACTGACAATCCTAAGGTGCCTATAAAACGGTGCATCTTGCTTGGGTTTTGGTCAATAATTTGGACTCTGTGCATTCCCTTAACCCCCCCTCAATAGAATGACTAAGAGGAGAAACCCCTAAAAAGGAAAGATTCAGAGACTGTGACCTCTGCCACAGAGCTAATGGATATGGATATTACTAAGATGTCAGAAAATGACTTCAGAGTAACAATTATCAAGGTGATATCTAGGCTTAAGAAAAATATTAACAACAATATAGAATTTCTATGGGCAGAAATGAAATATAATCAGGCCAAACTTAAAAATGCTATGAGGTGCCTGGGTGGCTCCATTGGATAAACATCTGCCTTCAGCTCAGGCTTCCTGCTCAGTGGGGAGTCTGCTTCTCCCTCTGGAGTGCCTGGGTGGCTCAGTCATTAAGCATCTGCCTTCGGCTCAGGTCAAGATCCCAGGGTCCTGGGTTAAAGCCCCACATCAGGTTCCCTGCTCAGCAGGAAGCCTGCTTCTCCCTCTTCCACTCCCCCTGCTGGTGTTCCCTCTCTCACTGTGTCTCTTTCTGTCAAATAAATAAATAAAATCTTTTAAAAAATACTATGAATGAAATGTTGTCTAAGCTGGTTACTCTGACTGACAGGGTAAATGAGGCAGAAGAAGGAATTACTGAGACAGAGGACAAGATGATAGAAAAGAAGGAAGTCAAGGCAGCATGGGAAAAACATATTAAAACCCAAGGAATCAAGCTGAAAGAGATTAATGACTCAATGAGACATTCCAATATCACAACTATTTGGGATCACTGAGGGGAGTGGAGAGAGAGGTCTAGAAGACACATTTGAGCAAATCATAGCTGAGGAATTCCCTAATTTGGGGAAGGAAACAAGGATTTGTGTCCAAGAGGCAGAGAGGACCCCTCCCAAGATCAATGAGAACAGACTCACACCACGACATATAATAGTACAATTTGCAATTCTTAGCTCTAAGGAAACAATCTTGAAAGCAGTGAGAAGGAAGATATTTCTTATATACAGAGGGTAGAACATCAGAATAAAGTCAGACCTGTCCACAGAGACCTGGCAAGCCAGAATGGACTGGCAAGACATATTCAGGGTACTAAATGAGAACACGCAGCCAAGGATACTTTATCCAGCAAGGTTGTCATTCAGAATGGATGGAGAGACAAGGAGCTGCCAAGACTGGCAGAAATTGAAAGAATATGTGACCGCCAAGCCAGGGCGGAGCGGGGGGGGGTCTATAAAAGGAGAAAGAATCCAAGAGTTACATAGAGCAGACATTTACAGAGACAATTTGTAGGAACAAGGACTTTACAGGCAACATGATAACAATAAAAATATATCTTTCAATAATCACTCTCAATGTGAATGGCCTAAATGCTCCCACGAAATGGCACAGGGTTGCAGATTGGATAAAAAGACATGACCCATCCATATGCTGTCTACAAGAGATTCATTTTGAACCCAAAGATACATCCAGACTGAAAGTGAAGGAATGTAGAACCACTTTTCATGCCAATGGACCTCAAAAGAAGGCTGGGGTAACAATTCTCATATCAGACAAATTAGATTTTAAGCAAAAGACTGTGGTTAGAGGGGAGGAGTCAAGATGGCGGAGAAGTAGCAGGCTGAGATGACATCAGGCAGCAGGAGATCAGCTAGATAGCCTATCAAACCATTCCGAACACCTACGAATCCAACAGGAGATCTAAGAGAAGAAAAACAACAATTCTAGAAACAGAAAATCGACCACCAACGGAGAAGTGAATCCAACAAGCGACAGGAAGATAGACCCCGGGGGGAGGGGCCAGCTCCCGGCAAGCGGCGGAGCAACGGAGCACAAAATCAGGACTTTTAAAAGTCTGCTGCATGGAGGGACATCGCTCCAGAGGCTAAACTGGGGTGAAGACCTCATGGGGACAGCGTGGACTCAGGTCCCGCGGGGTCACAGAAGGATCAGGGGTGTCTGAGTGTCGCAGAGCTCACAGGTATTAGAGCGGGGAAGCCGGCTGCAGAGACAGAGCCGAGGTTTCGTAGAGCCGTGCTCTGTGACATGGGCCGGTGCTCTGTGCGAGGGGTCCCCACAAGATCCGGGGAGACTCCGACTTGGGAGAGCTCAGGGATCTACGGGGTCCCGAGACTCCAGGTGGGACTCTGCCAGAGACAAGAGACGCTTGATTACAGGCTGGGTGAGCTCGGAGCGCTCCCAGAAGCCAGTGAGATGGGACTGATTACGCACGATTTTCTCCAAGCGCAGCCGGAGCTGGGGAGACGAGAGTGATTAAACGCTTTTCTCTGAAGGCGCACTGAAGACTCGGGCCCCGAGCTCTCGGCTCCTCCGAGCCGGAGATTGGGAGGCCGCCATTTTCATTCCCGTCCTCCAGAACTCTACGGAAAGTGTTCAGGTGTTCAGGGAACAAAAGCTCCTGAAAGCGAACCTGAGAGGATTACTTAGCCTGGCCCCTGGTAAGGGCGGTGCAATTCCGCCTGGGGCAGAGACACTTGAGAATCACTACAACAGGCCCCTCCCCCAGAAGATTAACAGGAAGAAATTGATAACCTGAATATACCAATAACCAGTAATGAGATTGAAGCAGTAATCAAAAACTTCTGAAAAAACAAGAGCCCACAGCCTGATGGATTCCCTGGGGAATTCTACCAAACATTCAAAAAGAAATTATACCTATTCTCCTGAAGCTGTTCCAAAAAATAGAAACAGAAGGAAGAATTCCAAACTCATTCTATGAGGCCAACATTACCTTGATTCCAGACAAAGACCCCATCAAAAAGGAGAATTACAGACCATTATCCTTGATATATGTGGATGCCAAAATTCTCAACAAGATCCTAGCTAATAGGATCCAGCAGTACATTGAAAGAATTATCCATTAGGACCAGGTGGGATTTATCCCTGGGATGAAAGGGTGGTTCAGCATTCTTAATCAATGTGATAGAACATATTAATAAGAGAAGAGGCAAGAACCACATGGTCCTCTGAATTGATGCAGAAAAAGCATTTGACAAAATACAGCATCCTTTCTTGATTAAAACTCTTCAAGTGTAGGGATAGAGGGAACATTCCTCATTTCATAAAAACTATCTATGAAAAACCCACAGACAATATTCTTAATGGGGAAAAGCTGAGAGCCTTTCCCTTAAGATCAGGAACACGACAAGGATGCTTACTCTCACCACTATTGTTCAACATAGTACTGGAAGTCCTAGCAACAGCAATCAGACAACAACAAGAAATAAAAGGTATTCAAAAAGTCAAAGAAGTCAAACACTCTGTCTTCACAGTTGACATGATACTTTATGGTGGAAAACCCAGAAGACCACCCCCAAATTACTAGAACTCATACAAGAATTCAGTAATGTAACAGGATATAAAATCAAAGCACAGAAATCAGTTGCTTTCCTATACACTAACAATGTAACTATAGAAAGAGAAATTAGGTAATCATTTTCATTTACAATAACACCAATAACGTTAGGATATCTTGTAATATACCTAAGCAAAGAGGTAAATGATCTATACTCTAGAAACTACAGAACACTTATCAGAGAAATTGAAGAAGACACAAAAAGATGGAAATACTTTCCATGCTATGGATCAGAAGAATAAACATTGTTAAAATGTCTGTGCTGCCCAGAGTAATTTGTACTTTGAATGTCATCCCAGTCAAAATACCAATGGAATTTTTCAAAGTGCTGGAATAAGCAATTCTAAAATTTGCATGGAACCAGAAAAGACCCTGAATCACCAAGAAAATGTTGAAAAAGAAAAACAAAGCTGGGGGCATCACATTGCCTGATTTCAAGCTATGTTACAAAACTGTGATCACCAAGACAGCATGGTACTGGCACAAAAACAGACACATAGATCAGTGGAACAGAATAGAGAGCCCAGCAATGGACCCTCAACTCTATGGTCAACTAATCTTTGACAAAGCAGGAAAAAATATCCAATGACAGTCTCTTCAATAAATGGTGCTGGGAGGGGCACCTGGGTAGCTCAGTGGGTTAAGCCTCTGCCTTCGGCTCAAGTCATGGTCTCAGGGTCCTGGGATTGAGCCCCA
>ML102617.1:0-31230 GCA_003697995.1 Taxidea taxus jeffersonii
TGCCTCCCTCATGGTCAGCAGGAGCTGAAAACTCTGCTTAGTTATTTGTATGTCTGTCTGTCTTTCTTTCTTTCTTTTAAGATTTTATTTACTCATTTGACAGAGATCGAGAACAAGCAGGGGGAGTAGTAGAGGGACAGAGAGAAGCAGGATCCCCACTGAGCAGGGAGCCTGATGCGGGGTTTGATCCCAGGACCCTGGGATCATGACCTGAGCCGAAGGCAGAGGCTTAACTGATTGAGCCACCCAGGCATCCCAGTTCTTTGTATTTCCGTCTGATGCTTTTTTGCTGTAGTCCCTAGGTTCTCCTCCTCCTGAACGTAGAGTTTTATAGTTGGTTATGGATTTGGGTGCATTTTATATGCAGATGTTGGGACTCATTTTAGATGCAGCTCTTTCTTTTCCAGGATTCACTCCTTAAATTTATAACTGCTTTTCCAGCCCTGAACTTTGTCCTTTGATACCTCAAGCCAGTAAACAGGCAGCTTTTTGTCCCTTTGAGCTGCCTGAAGATTGGTGAATGCCCTCAGGCAAAAAAGTCACAAATGTGCAAATTTCCCACATCCAATTCCCATCTTTTAAGGGTAAAGTCTCTTCTACTTTCCATCTATTTCTGGTTGCTCTCCAGAATATTCAAGGAGTTGTTTTTCAGCATATGTTGTCCATATTTTATAATTCTGTGTAGGAGCATTAGTCCAACCAAGCTATATTCCCATTTCTATGGCATTTGATAATAATGACAATGACAACAACTTAGAATTTGATGCCAACTTGAAAAGTTGGGCTCTTTCACAAAAATCTGGTTTGGAGGCTGCATACCTATGTGGCAAAAATTGGTTGGTGTGAAACGTGGCCACCCCTTCATCCCATGACTGCCTTGAAAAGAACATGGTTTTTCCAGTTTGCTGTCGTTCCCATCACTCCCTCTTATCTCCAGACTAAGTCCCAGACCAAGGCCAGCTGTTAATTTCTTTTTATCATCTGCAGTGTGGTTTTTGTTTCCAATCACAGTTTCAGTTTTTCCCCGTAACTCTTCCTGAGCCTGAGCCCAGAATCATTCTGTAGCCTCTGTGCCTGTCCCTTCTTTCCCCATGCTACTGTGCTCGCAGCTGCTTTTTCTCCAAACGGTGCTCCATGCTGTTAAACATTCCTCAACCTCATCTTCCCTCCCCCCATCTCCCCCCCTTTCTCACCTCCTTTCTCCAACATTATCTGAGCATTTACTGTGTGCTCAGCACTGTTCTAGGAGCGGCAGGGTGGGGGGATATAGCAATGAAGAAACTGTAAAGAAATCTTTGCCTTCATGTAACTGACCTGTGAATGCAGGATGTGACAAAGAACAATTCATAATGTAGTGGTAAGTACTGCGGAGAAAAAGGAAGCCGAGTAAGGAGATTGATGGTAATGGGCATGTGCAAATGTCTTAGTCTCTCAGTCTCCTGTTTATTCTGTACGTAATCATGTTTTTCACCCTTCAGGTGCCAGAATGTGCTCTGTACTGGATCAGTCCTAGCTTTCAACTTCTTAGTTCCATGACTTCGAGAAATACCCCCACTTCTATGCCTCAGAAAATTTATCAGTAATATAGAAATAAGAACAGTATCTACTCGGAGTTTTTGAGAGGACGAAGTGAGCTACTGTATGTGACGATATATGACATAGTGCCTGGCTTATAGTAAATGCTCTCCAAATATTAGCGATTTTCACTAAAGATATAAATCACTTAGCAGAATGCCTGACACATCATAGGCAATAAATAAGTAGTATAATAGTTGCCATTATTTCTCAATTCTGGATACTGACATCCAATTAGTTGTTTTTCCTTCTGCCAGGCCAGCAGTATCTTGTCTCTCTTGTTGGAGCTAATGCAGAACGGGCAGTGAAAATCAATACTCCAGAATTTGCATATTGGCAGCGCCATTGGAAGCCACTTGGGGAGAATCCAATGGGGAGTTAGGGCTGGAGGCGGCTGCTCTTAGGACGGATTCCACCTCCAGTTGTTACTGATGTGTGAAGTCATAATTTGAAAAGTGAGAAAACATCATGGCCCAATTCCAGGGGCTAGACCAGTGCTATAGACCTGATGGAGTTAGGTCAATGTTGGAGAGGCTTCAAGAAATGACAGTTCTTTTCTTGCTCTGTCCAACAATGCCTTCTGTGCTTGTCCAATATATTCCTGCCAAAACCTCCTCCTCCTCCTCTCCCCAGCATCTCTGGGTGGATATTATTTAGCTTGGGCTCCTTTTCCCTCCACTCCCTAATGAAGTTTTGATTTCCCTCATTACCATCATTTGCCATTTCCCAAATTCTCAAAGAACTCAGGGGGGAAGGTGTCAGAGTTTTGTCAGCCCAGCTGGCTTTGATTTGATATTTGTCAGTGCCTGGCATGCTTGGTGGGACTGCTCTGATTTTCTTTTTTAAGTTTCTCCTGAGGAGCTGGCTTATAGGAAGCATTATTAAGAGGAACTGTCAGAAGGAGTGAATCTGCAGCACCAGATTGCTTGTAGGTGGCCGGTATGGGGACTCTGGTCCAGGCTCCACCTAAGTGGATAAGCATTTGCAAAGTACCACCTGTGGGCCATGACTCAGCCACGTCTTCTGTTGCTACAGTCCCACAGGCAGGTGTTCTGTTTCTAAGAAAACAAGGGCTTGATCTGTGAATTGGGGACAATGAAGCCTTGGTTTTTCCCATCCTATGACCCTGTGTTAGTTATGGAAAGGTTTGGCTATAAATAACACAGACCTAAATAAGAGTCTCCTAAACAAGGTAAAGGTTTATTTCTCTTTCATGTAACAGTCCAGAGGGAAGCTGTTTGGTTCTGGTCCAGAAAGCCCTTAGGGATTGTGAGTCCTAAAAGTTTGTTGCTTCACTGTGCATGGTGTCCATTTTCCAAGGTCACCTCGTTGTTCAAAAGGGCTGTTGAAGCTCCTGCCATCATGGCTACATTCCAGCCAACAGGAAGGAGACAGAGCAAGAGTCTTGAAGGACTTTGGCAAGACATTGCACACATTGCTTCCATTCACATCCCAACTGGCCAGTTTTTGGTCACGCGGCTTCTCCTGGCTGCAAGAGCATCTGGGGAATGCCGTCTCTGTTCCTAGCAGCCATGTTCTCAGCTACAAGAAAAAAAGGAAAATGATCACTGGGAGGAAGCTAGCAGGTTGTTTGGGAGGGAGCAATGATGCCACGGAAAACACTGCCAAATGCATCAGAGGACTTGTGTTTGCATTGTAAACTGCCCTGCCTCTTCCCCCAGCCTCAGTTTCCTCACCTGCAAAGTGGGGATGGTGGGAATTACTTCAGAGTTTGTGAAGATTAAATGACATGTTGTATTGGAAGATACTTTCTGAGGCTTTCAAAGCATCAGCAAGCATTCGGATCTGCTGTGGAAATTCATTTCTGGTGCTGATAATGTGTGTATGGAGGCATTTGTATGAAACAGTGTGCACCTGTCTACAGGTCTGCACTTGCCTGGGTCTGGCAGCCTGGACTTTGTGGCTTCTGTGGGGCTGGTTGGCCAGAGAAATCATTTGTCAGGTGCCCGGGACCTGTTAGAGCTGGTTGTGGTGTCAGGAAGCCTGGATGGGGCGTAGTGAGAATTTCTAATGTGTGATGTGGGTACCATTGGTGCACAAGTTGACTTTCGATGGAAACCTTAAAACATTTGTCAATAACAGTATGTTTTTTTTTTTAAAAGATTTTATTTATTCATTTGACAGAGATCACAAGTAGGCAGAGAGGCAGGCAGAGAGAGAGGAGGAAGCAGGCTTCCCGCCAAGCGAAGAGCCCAATGCGGGCCTCGATCCCAGGACCCTGGGATCATGACCCGAGCCGAAGACAGAGGCCTTAACCCACTGAGCCACCCAGGTGCCCCAATAACAGTATGTTTATTTTAACATATCATTAGAATAAAAAAAGGAGAACTTAACCACCCAGCCTGGGGCTTTCATAGACATTATGGCTTAGGACAAGACTGAGTTTCAATAAGTCCAGTTTAAAGAAAAATTAAGTAAATAAATTACGTGGTATTTGGCTTTGGCAGAAACTCAGATGGGAATTGTATCTCTGGCCAATACCTAGATTTCAGCATGGCGAGACCCGGAGCAGAGGACCCGGGAACCCTTTTCTGGACTCCTGACATGTGCATGGAGACTGTGACATAATATTTGTGTTGTTTTAAGCTGCTAGGTTTGTGATAATTTTTTACACATGGCTAGGGGTTAATACATCAGAAATGTCATCAACCTGGACGTGTTTCTTAAACCATTTCCTCATTTGGAGCCTGGTGACAGGACTATGAACTTGTCGAGTTGCTGGAGGCACAAGTAAGGAGAAACATGTGGGTTCTTACCAAATGTGAGGCAGATATTGAGCTTAACAACTGTGGATTAGAACACAGGGCTGTAGGATCAGTCCCCAAAAGGACGACATTTGCCCAGTTCCATGATCCCAGAGATGGGCGAAACTTGGCAAATCTCAATAAAGCTTTAGACTAGACAATCTGGCAGAACTTTCTTTATGCTCCAGTCATTTAGTTTCTTGTGCTTTGATTCTCTCCAACCATTAGCAAAAGGGCTTGAACTTGGACCTAAGCCTGATGAGACAGTTGAGCATGGAAAATTCTGGGCAACCCACCATCTCTACCGGGAAAAATCAGAGGCAGATGCTTTTGGGTGTGGGGTCAGAAGCCAGGACACTTAGGGGACAAGCCCTGTTGAGCTTCTTTCTGTTGGGTCTTGAGGAGAAGTGCTCTGCCCAGAAGTTGGATGGGACAGCAGCTCACAGGATCCTAGAACAAAAGCCTTTTCAGAATCCATCGGAAATGGTTTCTTAGCAAGGAGAGGGCAGAGTCTTGCTAAATAGGAAGGTTTAACTGATCTAAGGCAACTTGGAGATAAGAAATCACCTGGGTCACTTGTTCTAAAACATTCCCAGATCCCCCGGCCCCACACCCAGAGAGTCGGATCCAGAAACGTCACGTCACCAGCTGTCTGCAATTTTATCAAGCTTCCCAAGGGGATTGTGGTCCATGCAGCTGTGTGAGGACTGCAGGTATCCTGACAGATGTTCTACCACCCGCTTTCTGGGAAAGTAAACCCTGATTTGTAATGTTTGCAAATTTCTGAGGTATAAACACTTTGATGGTGGTGGATGGCATTGACCATGGAGAAGAACTACGCATTAGCATATTATTACGTGGTATTCCCACCACACAGGTACGAAAGGCGTCAATGACCTCAAGAGCATAGAAGTACAGTAGTTAAACGTCAAATAATTATGAAGGGCTGTGTTTTGAGTAGTACTTTTGTTTTCGATGTAATTTAATTTTAAACTTATGTAATTTAATAGTCAGCAGTGGATCTGTTTACCAACTGGGTCACAGAATTCCTGAAAACTGAACAGTAGGGTTTTGCCAGCAAGTGCCAGGGGATGCCAGTAAACAGTTGAGCTGAGGGACATTGATGTGATTTTAGGCAATTGCATGATTCTTGTGGGTAGGGCCTGGGCACCTTAGCTCGAAAAGTTCCCTGTGAGCTTCTGATGTTTGTACATGGCTATGAACCCCTGACTGAAACCCTCAGTACTCAGTGGGTGGTCCACGGGCATGGACGCCGTATCAGCATCATCTGGGGGCTCATAAGAAATGCAGACTCTCAGGCCCGGCCCCAGACCTGCCGAATCAGAACCTGCATTCCAAGAAGATCTCAGTTGATTCTTATGCACAATAAAGGTAAAGAATTCAGGGTTCCCAAATACATCAGCTCGTGACAGTGACACAGATGTGCTTTAAAATGCAGATTCCTGGGCTTATGTCCTGAGGTCCCCACTCAGCGGGTCTGGGGCTGCAGGCAACCTTACTGGGGTGATGCCCATGCATTTCTGGGTCTGGGAACTTGATGTAGGAAATTTATTTCCAATATAGTTCTATAGGGTAGAAGGGAAGGGAAATTCTAGCAAGAGAGAGAGAAATTCTTCAGTCTGTACCTGGTAAATGTCACGAGGTAAAGCCTGAGAACACAAAGGACACCTTGGAGAACATGTAATCATCCAGGAGGCTGGGAGGACAGGCGGCTAACGAGGCCGAGTGCCTGGCTCACGGGGTATCCCTGGTGTTGTTCTTCGCGTGGAACTGCCCTGAGATGGGTGCGGACTTTGGAGTTAGAGGGCCCGCCCCCATGCGCAGTTTCCTGACTTCCCTGTGCCTCGGTCTGGTCTCCTGGGGGATGGGGAGGATAGTCCCTCCCCCCACAGTGTGACTCTGAGAAACAAAATGCGTGTAGAGGGCCAGGCAACCAGGAGTCTGAGCACAAGACAGCTGTGACCTGTGGGAAATCTGCCTGCAAGAGGGTGGTCATCCCCACGGGTGTACAAGAAGATGGGTGGGAGGGTAGCTAGATGCCCAGCCATGGGCTTCTGTACTCTTTCTGTCCTTGCAAGTGAAGGTGTTGGCCTCTCTGATCTCGTCCCCCATAGCTGTGCTGTTTAGTTCCAGGTCTTCCTAATCAGCCCGACTCCTTGTACTACCGCTGGCTTCCAAGTTGCCTTGAAGTCAGCATGAAGCCCTGGGGTCAGCCAGCATGGAACAGAGGTGGAAGGGACTACGGGGCCCCTGAGTCTGGAGGGAAACACACCAAGCAAAGAGGCTAGATATAGGCTATTTTCTTTGCGGTTGTCTTTTTAGTAAAGATAAGCCATGAATAACCAGCTGGAGCATTTCCCAGAAAGTCAGTTGATAACGGGACTGTAGTTTAAGATGCAGAAGGTCTGGAAGCACGAAACCTGTGGGTTCTTCTCACGCTCCTCCCTTGGCTCCTCCATGAACTTAGCAGATATCGCTGCAGAAGCGTGTGTCTGCCTGGGAACAGGCAGTAGTAAAGTGCCCGGTGCCACAGAGAATTTAGGGCCGGTGCTCGTAGAATCCTGCTGGAAGGTGTTCCTTCCGTCTAAATCCCCAAGACTGTAAATGGCTCCTGTTAACCTGCCAGGATTTGCAAGGAGAAGGGCCATGGATGGAAGAAGCAGGTGCCAGGACAGGGCTGCCTACGTAGTTTGTAGGATCCAGTGTGAAACATAAAGCTTATCCTTTTCTTCCATGGTTTCTCTCTCTTTCTCTTAGCGTTTCGTCCTTGCTACTTAATGTTGTTCTAAGTAAAGCAAAATTAAATCTTAATAATTAGCATAAATTTTATTGTTCATCTCGTATTGTGCAATGACTGGAATGCGGCGATAAGCCTTTACCTCATTCATGCAATTACCAACATTACACTATCTGTATTTTGTCACTTACACCTGGATAGATGTTCTGTTCGAACCAGCAGAGTGGGGACCTGCAGAATCTAACTCACCTGCTTTCATTTCACTTCCTGATGCGTGTACATTCTGCCAACACCCGGTGCCTCCATTTCACGGATGAGTAAGGAAGGGCAGAACGGAGAAAGAACCATGGGTGGTCTTATCTTTCCCTTTCGCACTGTGGCGTTGGAAACAGTTGGCTAACATGAGGCTTCTCAGACACCAGGAGACAGGGTAGGAGGGGGCTCCTGGGTTGTTCATGCTTCTAAGAGTGTCATTGCCTCCTTTCTGGGTGGGGAGCAGGTTTACTCCCCAGCCTCACTGAGGTGTAATCGGCAAATGAAGCTGTGTGTATTTAAAGTGCGCTGTGTGATGCTTCGATAAACGTCCACATTGTGAAATGATCACCACAGTCGAGTTAATGAGCACCTCTGTCATCTCACATCGTGATTTATTTTTCTCTTTTGGTGGAAACTGTATGATCTACTCTCTTAGCATATTTCAAGGTTACAATACGGTGTGCGTTCCGTGAAGCAAGTTCCAGTGGGAGCAGAGCATGCCTCTTCTCGGCCTTACGGCCTACTCAGCCATAGATGTAACCTGTACCCTGTACTCACTTTGGGCCTCACCAAACCAGCATGCATCCTGGGTCCATTGCAGTCCTATGTTCAAGGGTCATTTTGAATCCTCTGCACAAGGAAGGGGACACACGGATTGTGTGTATCTCCTCTGCTCACGCACATGCTCCATTGTCCCATCAGACTCCACTTACACATCATAAGGTTAATGATAAAGTGAGTAAGATTATGAAGAAGGGGACAGCAAGCTGAACCGAGCATGTGGGACTTCTGACTGTACAGGTTGCATGCCCTTGAAGGTGGCCCTGACTGGTGGCCCTGACTGGGGGCTGCCCCAGGCACCAGGCATGGGTGTGGGTGTGTGTGAAATAGACCAGTTCTCTTCCTCAAGGGCCTCACAGCCAATGGGGCAGATGCCCTGGAGGGGGAGCCAGTGTGGCATGGCTGAGGGACAGAGGGGCAGCTTGGGGGCCAGGGGACTGCTGGGTAACAGCAGAATGACAAAATCCTAGTGAATTTGGGCAGTGCAAAGAGCACAGACTTTGGAGCCAGAGGGTCCTGAGTTCAAGTTCTGACTCAGTCACCACCAGGATGATGACCTTGGGGGAGGTTATTTACTTTTTCTGAGCCCTCACCTTCCACATTTACACAATGAGGACAAAACCCAATACTCTGTACTGCTGGCCACTTGGGATGGTTGTAAGAACTGAGGAGAGAGTGTATTTGGAAATCTTTTGCATGCTCTAGGTTGTTGTAGAATCATAAGGAGCGGACAGAGAAAAAAGGAGTCAGATAAATAGAAACAGCATGGGCTTCGAGAGTGGTGGGGAGACATAACTTACCTCAGGACCTTTCCAGTGTGCCAGCAACATCCCAGTTACAAATTCCAATGGGAAAGATCTCACGTAGAGCAGGATCTGGACCTCTGGAAGACCTGGGAACAAGTCAAACGGGCGACCAAAGGATCGTATACAGAAATCTCCATCATTTTCCTGGGGACACAGAAGGGAAGAGCAAATGGAGAGGCACACTCTACTCCTGCTGGGGAGAACCAGTAGAACAAACAGGACAGTTTCCTCCAACAAAACCCTGATAACATTATGGACAATAACAAGTGAAAAGGGGACATAGCTAAGAAAGTTTGAAAACAGGAAAAGAAGATGTAATTTCAAATATCAAAAACAAGACAAAACCAAACCAAAACCTACAAAAGCAACCCGCAAGGCAATGAGAGTGTAAGCAGCCTCGCTCTGGCAGAGGAAGGGACCCAAGCGAGAGCTCCTATAGGCTGGTGGGAATTTGGGGCACGCTGGCAGTGACACCCACAATTAGTGGAGAACCTATGGCTCCCGTTCATTGTGCCCTGTGCTCTGTGTGCTTCACTGTCCTCTCTGAATCCTCAGGGCAACCCTAAGAAGCAGGTGCTGGTATTATTCCCATTTTCCAGGGGAGAACTCTGAGACACAGAGCTTACGTGACACACCCTTGAAGTCCCAAAGCCGGGGAGGGGTGAGACTCTTTCTAGCTGAGACAGTCCAGCTCTGGAGTTCACAGCCTAAACCACCAAGCGGGTGTTCAGTAAATGGTGCTAGAATACTTGGGATCTCAACTGGGGGAAAAAGTGAGATTCTCCTTCTCATACTGTAGATCCCCTTACCTCCCACCCTCCACAAAAGTCCTAGTCTTAAGCATTAAAACACAGAAGTACTAAAAAAAAAAATTGGAAAGTATTCTTGTAATTTTGGGCTGGGAAAGCCCATTTAAAAGCTTTAAAAGCCCAGCTCGTAAAAGATTGACTTTTAAAGTTCTTTATGGGAAAGACAGGAGAATCAAGTTATAAGAAAATTGCAAATCTGGGAAATATTTGTGCTCTGACAAAGTCTCCCTATCCTTAAAATGAAACAGTCTTGGAAATTTATAAGGAAAAGTCAAACACCACTACAGAAAAATGAACAAAGGTCATACAGCAGGCAATTCACAGAATTATAAATGATCACTAAACATGGGGGAAAATGTTTTACCTCAAATAATATATGTCTCTTTTTACCTCAGATTGCTCACAATTGAGAGAGAGACCGGGGTAGGGGGGTAGTAATAGCCATATTGGTAAGGATTTGGGTAAACACAGAGCTTTATATTTTTGGTTGGGAGTGCTATTCCCTCTTGTATGGAATGTTCTTCCCCTTCATCACTTCAGTTCCTTCACCTCTCAAAGGAGTTTCCTGCCTACTTTATTTAAAATAGTCCCCACTCATCCTGTCTCATCCCATCCCTGTCCCTACTAGCTTTTTCCTGTAGCTCTTATTATCCTGAGACATCCTGCAGCTTCTGTATCTGTTCCTTTTCTAGCTTTCTTCTTCAGACTATAAGCTCCATGGGGGTAGGGACTTTGTTTTGTTCCCATCATATTCTCAGCACCCAGAAAAGAGGCTAGTACATAGAAGGTGCTCACTTAACATTTGAAGGCATAAGAAAGAATGAAGGTGTATGGGTGTAGATTTTCTGGAGGGCAGTTTATCAGTACTATCAACTTAAAATGCACACATCATTTTGCTTTATAGAATTTACAGGAATTCTCCTAGAATTTTTCACCAGACATACTCAGAAATACAGAAATATTTGTAAGAGGCAAAATTGTGTGTGTGTGTGTGTGTGTGTGTGTGTGTGTGATTTGTCTAGTGTGGAAATGACCCATCAAAAAGATGTGTTTGAATGAACTTGGAGTCGATTCAGACAACAGAACACTTCTCGACTTGTAAAAAGAATGAAGTAGCTTTGACTATGGCTGCAGATGTGGCTAGATATAGTATAAATATAGATAGGGGTAAGAATATGGATGCAGTATCCTCAATAAGGGGAGAAAGCTAACTCTAGAGTAGTGTATATGGAATGATTCCACTTCTACAAAAGGAGAATTGATGTGTATACAACTGGGTGATAATGTAGGCAGAAGTCCGGCAGGGCATATAACAAACTGACCAGAGGCAGATGGGAAACTTTCACTTTAAATTTGTCTACATGTTTGATTTAAAAATTTTAATTCAATGAACACGTTTCACTTTTTAATTCTTAATTTTTTTAAAGATTGATTTATTTATTTGACACAGAGAGACACAGTGAGAGAGGGAACACAAGCAAGGGGAGTGGGAGAGGGAGAAGCAGGCTTTCTGCTGAGCAGGGAGCCCAATGTGGGGCTCGATCCCAGGACCCTGAGATCATGACCTGAGCCGAAGGCAGACACTTAATGACTGAGCCACCCAGGCACCCCTAATTTTTTATTTTTAAATAATTAATTAGAGACTCGCAAGCCTGTATCATCTTTGTAATTATAAAGTGCAAATGGTAAGGGGAAATGTGGGATGGAAGTGGAAGGGGCTGTGATTCTATTCAAATAGGAGAGACTTGACCTTATTTTCAAAAGGAGGAAGGTTCTAGAAATTACAGCCAGGTCTGGTCAGTATTGGACACCACCCCCACTCCACCATCCTGGGATTGCCACCAGGTGCCCGCAGGGCGTGGGACTAGAGAGAAAAGCAATAACAGGAGTGTTCAATCCTGACTTGGGTCAGTACTTAACAAACAGGACGAGTATGTGACCTTGTCTTTGCACAAACACTAACTCTCCCACTCACCTTGTGCTTTTTGTACCCTGAGAGCCCAGCATAGTGTCCTGAATGCAATAGCCACTGCCTTCAACAAATGTGGATGAAATTGTCTTTTGGATCCAAATGAGTCCTTTAAAAAAATACTTGATGTTTTAGATGTATGTTAAAGTTTTTATTTTGGCATAGTTTCACACGTGACATCCAAAATGAAGTCCTTGTGCCAAATTATTGTAAATAAGATTCATGCAGTAAGGACCAAAACTTGGGTTCAGGACTGTCTACAGTGAACAAGCTGTGTATGGGGCCAAGTCTGGGGCAGAACTGAATCATTCATTCAGCAAATATTGATTGATTGATTGATTGACCGATCTGCCTAGGCACTAGCTTTGGAAAAATAGCAGAGAACAGTAGAGAGAATAATTCCTGCCCTAAAAGAGGTTTCATTCTAACTGTGCCAGGGAATGAAGAACAAGTAAAGTAAATGCCTCATTTCATAAATTCTCAAATGCAGACCCTTCCCCATGATAACGCCTTTGACACTAAGATACATTTTATTTTGCAGTCGATGGGACTGCTACCCTGTGCTTGCTGTCAGGGAGACAGTTGTCATATGTGGTTGCCATTGTATGCTTATGCATAAACATCATTATAGCTGCTCTGTGGCTGTCCCTCCTGCCAAGTTATGTGCATTGCTATAACTACATGTGTTGAGTTTAATTTCCATTTAAAATATTGTAACATTACACTCTGTTGGGTTCAGCATTGCTATTGTGGAGGCAAAAGGGAATGAGAATAGAGCGGCAGCACATTTGTTTGATGCGAGTGAACAGACGTCATTGGAGGGATAATGGTAGTTCCATTTTTTTTTTTTCATTGTAAAGCAGCACCCACATGTTTTATAGGCCTAAGCAAGGAAGATATTCAAGGAAAATGTGATTGTATTTCTTTTGGTTATTGGAATAAGTCCAGAAGGATCTCCTACCATGTGCCCATCAGTGCTAGTGAAGGCAGAAGAAATGATCACATCTCCTTGGAAGAAGGAAAGACATTTTAAAACATTAAGAAGTTGGTATTATTGGGGTTTATGTGACAGAATCAGGTGTGTTGTTAAAGCATCATGCCATTTTTTAAAAAAGATTTTATTTATTTATTTGACAGAGAGAGATCACAAGTAGGCAGAGAGGCAGTCGGGGAGAGGCGGGGAGAAGCAGGCTCCCTGCTGAGCAGAGAGCCCAATGTGGGGCTCCATCCCAGGACCCCGAGATCATGACCTGAGCTGAAGGCAGAGGCTTAACCCACTGAGCCACCCAGGCGCCCCAAAGCATCATGTCATTTAATTGGCAACTTTTTTTGTTTGTTTGTTTTTAGTGGTACCTAAAATAATGGTGTGTCTCACAGCAAATGGCATCTTAGATGCAACGGAAAAGCTTGATATAAGAAGTAGCAATGGGGGACGCCTGGGTGGCTCAGTTGGTTAAGCAGCTGCTTTCGGCTCAGGTCATGATCCCAGTGTCCTGGGATCGAGTCCCACATCGGGCTCCTTGCTCAGCAGGGAGCCTGCTTCTCTCTCTGCCTCTGCCTGACTCTCTCTGCCTGTGCTCACTCTCTCTGACAAATAAATAAATAAAATCTTAAAAAAAAAAAAAGAAGTAGCAATGGGAAAACAACACAGTTCCTTGCGTAAGGGGTAAGGAGTTGGGGAGATTGTGGCTTTAAAGGTGTGATCAGGGAAGACCTCATTATCACTGTTACAATATTAAGGCCAACGACTGTGCCTTATAAAGAGCGTTGCCACTCAAAGTGTGGTCCGTGGACCAGCCATGATAAGTTTAGAGAGAGTCGATAACTAATTTTGAAAGTGATGAATGGAAATGGAAGGTCTGTGGAATGTGGAAGAGTATTTGCTTTAGGGAAATTGGCCTGAAAAAGAAGTTGTCTTTGGTTCACACTCTGTTGAACTGATTGAAAAAGGAATTCTCAGGCCAGCCCCCTCCACTTCTGAAGATCTCACCAAAGTTTCATTGGCCACCCAGTTTTTACATTGTGTTGGGTTTTACATATTTAATGTTTGTAAAAGGCATTGACTTGCTTTGTGTATTTTCTTTTCTTTTCATGGTCTGCCTGTAACATCTTTGCCTGAGCATTTGACTTTTGACCATTGTTCAGTACTAATTAAATCTTAAGATAGAGGTTGCCTATAAACACACTGTATGGATAATACTGATGCCTTAACATTATTTGTTATTTTTCCCCATATTAAATACCAACAAAAATGTGTAATAATGTCTGTCCAACACTCCATCCAATAGGCAAGTTTTAGTTTACTGGTACGATATTTAGAGGGCTTAGAATTGTAGATCATGTTACCACAAGCATTTTCCTTGATGCTTTTATCAACTCCATAGGCAAGTGTGGTTCTAACTGAGCATTGCTCAGCCGGACCAGGAGACTCTTGCAGCTGAGTAGCCACTTCTGACATCTGCTAGCACAGGTGCAGCAAGTGGTCAGTAAATATGACAAAGTGATGGATCGGTGCATAAACAGATGATCTGAGAATCTCCACCAGATAGTATGTGACTCTCCAGGAACTTCTGGGAGCCATTCTGCTTGATGTCTTTGCTGACAACCTGGGTGAAGGATTTGAGAATATGCTTTTGAAATAGGTAGATGATATAGAAGAGTCAGTGCTCCTGTCCTGGAAGACAGAAATAGAATTCAGAGAACTTTGAACAACCAGAGAAAAGGCTATTTGAAAAATGGAATGCAATGAATTTATATTGATTTATGAACAAAGATTGGTTTCTACATAGAGTGGGAAGGAATCAGGGAAATGTGGATTCAGATCCTGGGCTCTATCACTTCTGGGCTTGTGACCACGGACATTCCATAACTCTCTGAACCTCAGTCTCTTCATCTAGGAAACAAAGACAAATTGTTAACTCCCACAGTGTTGTTACTCTAAGGACCAAATGACTTAATATAAGTGAAGGGTCTGGCATGATTCCTGGCACATAGTAAGTATTCAGTAAATGCTACTTATTTTAAATAATATCCCGAGGTCCCCAGAAAAACGGGACTCACAAAACTCATGCAAAAATCATCTAGGGCTGGATAAGGAGGTGTGACACAGATATGATCCCTCCTCCAAACTGCAGGTGGGGGACAATGGTCAGGAGAGACTGCCCCCTGGATCAAGACTGTGATAGATAAGACCGGAAGTTCCTCCTGTACCCTGCATTAGACAGGCCTTTCTTGGAATTCCAAACCCAGCTTTGGCTACTAATTCCACGAGGAGCACTGAGATGCTCCAGGGAGTCTAGGGCGGGATAGCTGAGGGGATCAGAGGGTGGAAATGGCCCTGTGGAGGAGGAAGGAGTTTGAAGTCAGAATAATTGAATTACTGAGGCCAATTTAAAGAACATTGTAAATGTATATGTTAACATGTACATGTAATTACTCTCTTACCTCGGGGGCAGGCAGTTGAGGTAATCTTACGCCTCATTTCATGGCATGCTCTATGAGTTATGTATTGGTGAATAATAAATCAGCAAGAATTTAGCTCAAATCAGTGTAAATTCAGGACCTCCCAGTGTGTACAGGGTCAGGAGTTTGGCGCGGCTTACGGGGTCCTCTGCCTGGGGACTCACGGGGCTATGATCAGTGTCAGCCCAGCTGCATGGCTTTCTGGAACGTGGGCCATCTTCCAAATGCCAGCGGCTGTTGGCGGAATTCAGTTCCTTGCCGTTGTAAGACTGAGGTATCACTTCCGTCCGTGAAGAGGCCTCTTGCAGATCCTAGAGGCCTCTGCGTGCCGCTCCTTGCCACATGGCCCTCTCGTAACACGCGACACAGCTGTCACAGCTTGGCAGTTCATGTCTTCAGAGCCAGCCGGAGAATCTCTCCTTCTGGTCTGCTAAGACGGGACCTCCTACAACATCACAGTTAGAGGATTGGCTACCGGGCACGTTGGCTGCATAATACAGTCTGGGGGGACACTCTGTCTTCACCTTCGTTGTCTGCTGTTGGCTGGAGGCAAGTCACAGGTCCCACCTGCACTCCGGGGAGGGGGATTACACAAAGGCAGGGCTCACCGGCGCTTTCTTAAAATTCTGCCAGACACGCGCTGTCATCATGTGCATGGAAAGCCCTTCATTTTTATCTTTTTGAATTTATGTTTCCTACTTCACTCTTGATTCAGCACGTTCCCTGCTCACTGCCACCCCCGTCCCTGCCGTGGGCATCGTGGGTGTGATTTATGGGCTCGGAGGTGTATGCATATTACACAATTCTTCCTGTAATTCTGATGTGAAGGTGCTTTTAATTCACAGGAATGGCTTTCTGTTATAAATCTCATTCTGTTTCTTTGTCATTTGACATTCGGTTTTAAGATTTATTCATCTTGCTGTATGTAGTTCATTGCTTTGTATATATCTTCAAAGATGAAGGTAGGATCATGCTACATATATAAATCAGTAACTTGCTTTTTATTTTCACTATGACTTTGTCATCTTTCTATATCCATACCTGTTAGTTGTCGTTATTTCTTTTAACCACTGCATAATTTTCCATTTAAGGGATTTATTTAATTCCTGTCTTCACAGGCCTGAAGGGTATTTTTTTTAAAAGATTTTTATTTTTTTATTTGACAGAGATCACAAGTAGGCAGAGAGGCAGGCAGAGAGAGGAGGAAGCAGGCTCCCTGCTGAGCAGAGAGCCCGATTCTGATTCGGGGCTCAATCCCAGGACCTGGGATCATGACCTGAGCCGAAGGCAGAGGCTTTAACCCACTGAGCCACCCAGGTGCCCCCTGAAGGGTATTTTGAAGGCCAGTGGAGGGGTTGTTTGATCAAATGGGACAGAAGGATGGCGCTAGGGATCAGAGGCTCCCATCCTAGGGTTGGAGGTCCCTATCTGTGTCTGGAAGCCATGTGGTCACCTGTTTCTGCTTCTAACCATGGGTCTGCTCTTTTCTCTGGCTCAGTTTCCCAGATGGTGGGGAAAGTGCAAGACCAAGTCTGGTCACCCCAACCCAGTGTCTACCTGGGCTCTGATCTCCAAGCATCTCTGTTCCTCTTCTCCCACATTTGAACAACAGACCCAATCTGATTGGCTTGTGGCCAGCCAGTGGGGGTGCTGGCTGTAAGTCAGGTGCCCACCTTTAGTCTAATCAGAAGGAGCTGTGAGCTGAGCAGCCACATGATGTAATGTGCACAGAGGCCCCAGGGGTGTCTTTGCTAATGGACTCTGGCTGCTTCTGTCCCATGCAGGGGTTGGCATTTGCAACCGTGGCCTTCCCGGTCAGCACTTACCAAGTGTGCACGCGCGCACACACACACACACACACACAGACACACTCATGACACACCTGGGGCCCATGTCACCACGCAGGCTCCATTCTCCCTGAGAACACTGTCCTGAGACTGCTGATACCATGGAATCAGGGCGATGCTGGTGACGGCAGCAGGGATTGGTCACCGCGTTTTCTGTGAGCCAGACCCCCTGGGTGTGTTAAGATCTTGGATCTTCAACAGCCTTGGCCGAGGGCACTTGGGAAGGCACTCGGATAGCCGTTCTGCTTGGAGGTCACTGTGTTGTTCACAGCTCCTGGAGAATAGGAGCTGGATTCTGACTGGGGCCACCTGACTGCAGAGCTTATGGTCTTCACCTGGTAAGGGGCTGGGGAAGCGAGGCGTACAAGTCCAGAGGGTGAGCGGCCTGGCGGTGAAGGCCGTGGGCGGGGAAGGGAACAGAGGTCCCTGTGGCCGAGGACTTGGGAGCCCAGGCCCGGCGCCTAAGACCGCCGTGATGATGCCCGCCAATAAACAGCCACATAATAAGCCGCTCACATCAAGAAGGTTGGCTGCTATTGTAAGAAAAATGTTTACAGCCCTTAATCTCTAATCGGGACAAGTTCATGACCATTAGCACGTAGTGGGGAGTTCCCAGTGGCTCTGTTTTCCACCAGCAGAGATCGTGGGGGACAGAGAAACGTAACTGCTGATAGGGAGCTGACAAGAGAAATGAAGGGAATCACTTAATATGAAGTTGAGATGAATAGAAGTATTAATAGCTTATCTAGCACATGCCAGGACAACAGAGTACTTACGGAGAACTTACAGTGCATCAGGCAATAATTTAGGTGCTGACCTGCATTCATCTAAGCAGTACTTAGATCACTCCCATTTTCGGGGAAGGAAGAGAGGGTCAGAGAGGCTAAGCGGCTTGCTTGAAGTCACACAGGTAGGAGGAAACAGAGCTGGTTCTTCTTACCCTCCTGCTCACCCACATGGACCCTGCGAAGTCGTTCACAAGAAGACAGTATGGGGCGGGGGGGCTACTTCGTGTGGTCTACAGTCCCCAGAAAGCACCTTGTGGGCAGGGGGGTGTCTTATTTGTTGCTGCTAACAAACATGTTCTGGCACTATAAAATGATTTTTTAAATTTCATAAATTATTTTTAAAATGCTTTTTGAAGGAAAGATGAGATCTGTAGTGACCCAGTCAAAAGGACTTCTTGGAGGTGGAGGCTCTTGGATGGCGCTTAAATGATGGGTAGGGATGGAGCTGGAAGGACAGAAGAAGATGTCCAGGGACGCCTGGGTGGCGCAGTTGGTTAAGCGGCTGCCTTCGGCTCAGGTCATGATCCCAGCGTCCTGGGATCGAGTCCCACATCGGGCTCCTTGCTCGGCGGGGAGCCTGCTTCTCCCTCTGCCTCTGCCTGCCTCTCTGTCTCCCTGTGCTCGTTCGCTCTCTCTCCCTCTCTCTCTGACAAATAAATAAATAAAAATCTTAAAAAAAAAAAAAAAAAAGATGTCCAAAGAGAGCCTGGCTTATCCCAGGATTGCTCAGGCCACTGGCAGGCAAGAAAAAGGAATATTCTCATATGGTCAGGAGGGACAATGGTTTAAAACCAAATACTCTTTCATCTTCCCCACCTGACTAACGAGGGAAGCATTGGACAGAGCCGCTGTGGGCTCGGCAACCTTCCTCATTGTTCTGCTTCTTGCTTCCTCCCCTCCGTGTGTGTGTGTGTGTGTGTGCGCGCGCGCGCACGTGCAGTGCCAGGGGCTCAGAGACTGCAGAGGCAGAAACAGCTTCAGTGAGGAGGAGGGGGACTGAGACACCCTCCCCACCCCCCACCCTCAGCTCTGATCCAGAAGGAGGAAACCCAGCCACCAAGCTCTAGGTAGTCAAGTCTAAGTCCATCCATCGTCCTAATCCCATGAAGAACTTTCGAAACCTCTCTTCAAGTTTGCATAATGTTACTGTGGCAAGAAGAGAAGGTAGAGTGGTTCTGTTGTCCTGATCAGCTCCTGCTGCGTGTCCTGTGGGACAAATCGCACAGCTTCTGAACAACTCAGGAGAGCAGAGATTTCCCTCCTGGCCGTGAGGATGGCTGATCCTCTGAGTCTTCTCTTCCAGGCTCCCTTTCTGCTACTGCTCAGTTTTCCTACCTACTTCAATTGAGGGTTCCCTGCACGAAGGGGGATGGCCCGCTATGACAATCTGGGAGGAGCTGGGAGGATGGGATCCTGTTTTGGGTTCCATTCCTGACTCACTCCGTGACCTCTTGTGAGGGGGTTTGGTCTTTTTCCAAAGTCTTGTCCTTTGGCTCCTGGGTAGATCAGTGCTTAGTTTTTTCTAAATGTTTGAAGAGTCCTCTGGGTCTTTACTGATTCATGTCTGAGACAATGGGGTTCTGATACTCTTAGATTCTCTAATAACTGTGTCTCTGGCATTTTGGATTCAAGAATCCATTGTCCCACGTGTATGCACCAGCCAGTCTGTTCCTACCCCTCATCACTTTTTTTTTTTTTTACCAACCCCACCCATGGACTGTCCCATGTCACCACCACAGGCCATCTGTTCTAGCTTTTCCACGGTCATGCAGGGTGGAGACCACACGCTGGCAGCCCACCACTCAATTCCAGTTGGTTTTTTTTTCCCCCCGTTTTGCTTAAGATGTAATTTACATACAGTAAAATCCACCTGTTTTTACCATGCCATTCCGGGAGCTTTGACCGATGTCCAGTTCTGTAGCCACCACCACAGGTCAAGACACAGCGCATCTCCAGCCCTCTCCCAAACTTCCTCCGGCCGCCTCTTCATGGTCAAGGCCTCCCTGCTCGCAGGTCCTTGCACCCCGTGATCTGTTTTCTGTCTCTATAGTTTTGCCTTTGCAAGATGTTTTATAAATTGAGTTCTATGTTATACAGCCTCTTGAGGCTGGCTTCTATCATCAGCAACAGCCATTTGGGAATTGTCCATGCCACATGTATCTCCAAGCAGCTGCTGTCCCCACAGACAACTGTGTGCTCCCAGACACCGCAGTCCTCACCTGGCCTGCAGTTACTTCCCCTGCCCGTCCCAGGGAGCACTCGAGTCTGAAACTCCCTGGCAGGTGGCTTGACAGCAGCATGACTTTTGGGAGCAAATGGTCTGGGGTCAAGTCATGGGAACCATGCGCCCCTGGGCCCCTGCGTGACTGCCCTCCTCCATGCTTCAGCTTCCCCATCTGCCAAATGGGGGTGCTGGTCTCCTTGCCTGAAAGGGAAACTGGGGAGGGTGGGAGAAGCTAATGCGTGGTAAGCACTTCTTGGCATGGTGCCCGGCACCTAGGAGGTGTTCAGGTAACTCCTGTTAGCATCATCGTGGCCGAGACCGGGCTTCTCTGGGGCCATCTGTGCCCAAGTAGCAAATGGGTGGGACGGCTTAGCCACTCACTCAGTCATGCCGGGGTCTGCCCTGTGGGGAACATTAGCCTTGCTCTCAGGGCACAGGCAGGATCTTTTTATTTTTTTTATTTTTATTTATTTTATTTATTAGACAGAGATCACAAGTAGACAGAGAGGCAGGTAGAGAGAGAGGAGGAAGCAGGCTCTCCACAGAGCAGAGAGCCTGATGCGGGGCTCGATCCCAGGACCCTGGGATCATGACCTGAGCCGAAGGCAGAGGCTTTAACCCACTGAGCCACCCAGGCGCCCCCACAGGCAGGATCTTAACGGGTAGAAGAGGACTCCCATGAGCAGCGTTACTCATCAGACTTTGCTGGCCGTCCAGGTCTGAGTCCTTGTTCAAAGTCACAGCCGGCTTGTTGAGAAAATCTGGAAAAGCTTTGGGGCTCTCATTTCTGTCCTCTCCTCCCCTTTCAGCTGTTGTTAATCACCTCCCGAGGAACCTTTAAAAAAGAAGAAATGGCAAATAGTCTGGCTTTGCCAAACCTCTGGTCGTTTTGAGCGTGATCTGTTTGCAATTCCGAAGATGGAACTTCATGGAGGTTTCATGTAGGGCTGGGGGCCGCAGCGGGGCAGGCGGGTAGGGGGATGGTTGGAGAGCTCTCCAGAGAGAGGCAGGGCTGGGTGTGGCCGGCGTGGCAAAACTTTGCGGGAGGCAAGGAGCTCGCGTTGGGGAATATCCCCAACAGCAAGTCTGCACCACAGTGTGCGGCGGCATTGGGCTCTGGTGGGTTCCAGAAGTAGATGCGGCTGTAATCGGAATGCACTCTTGGTAGTGTGCTTGCCTCTCCTCCCTGGACTGTCACAGTCCCCGCGCTGAGCGAGCCAGGCCCAGTGTTAGCATCTCGTCGTGCTACACACTGAGGTTCGGAGATGCGAGGGGCCTGGGTCTGAGTCACCCAGCAAGGAAGCAGCGGGCAGTGCTAGCCGGGCCCATCGTCTGTCTCCTGCTTTTACTGCTGTCATGTGGATGGGCCTGCAGTGGGGGTCTCACTACTGGAAACCGGGTGGGGTTACCATCTGCCCGTATGATAGAGGTGGCAGGACTGGATGCGGCACGGCGGACAGCAGGGATGACCGGGGAGGACTTCCAGTGTTTTGACCTGAGCCCCTGCGGCTGCCATTTTCTGAGACGAAAGACTTAACCAAGTTCAGGGGCGGGGAGGTGGTAGGGTAAGTGTTTGGTTGCAGATAGGCTGTGTTTGAGATCCTTTCGACCTCCCAACTGGAGATGTCAAGTGGGTGGTTAGATGTGTGAGTCTGGAATTCAGGGCAGAGGCCTGGCCTAGGGGTAGACCTTTTGGGGGGCACCAGATGCAGTTTAATGAGAGCGTGCCGGTGGAGAGTCCCTAGGACGAGGTCTGCACTTAGCCCTGGAACCCTCTGATGTTTTGATGTTGCAGGGAAATGGAGCCGGCAAAGGAGACAGAGCAGGGGTGGCCAGGGAGGCAGAGGGAGGGCAAGGGGTGGTGCGGGGGAGGGGGAGGCGGTGTCCTGACACCAAGTGCAGCCAGGTTTCAAGGTAGACAGAGTGGCCCGAGTGCACCGGTGTGTGGCCAAGTGGGATTCGAAGTGAGAATGACTGCCAGACCGGCCGCGGTCAGCCACAGCCCCTGGAGGCCACTGGTGACCTCAGCAAAAGCTGCCTTGGTGAGAGGCAGGTGAGAACACGCAATTGGGAGCGAGCTCGAGAGGCACGGCGGGGAGGATGGGAAGGGAGGTGTGGAGTCCGCTTGGTGAAGGTGCTTATCCGTAGAGGGGGCAGAGAGACGGGGTAACTGCAGGAGGGTGGGGGTCTAAACCAGGAGCAGGCCATCAGCTGAGACGAGACGGTGGGTAGGGAAGGGACCAGGAGAGGAGGAGGAGGAGGAGGAGGAGGAAACAGCCACCAGACCCCTCGGTCATTGTCAGGATGGAAGGGCATGGCTAGAGAAACCCTCTGGCATCAGTGCACTTGGTCAGATGTGTGACCTGAAGAAAGGGACTGCCTGAGTAGCTTATTAACAACTCACTGCAAACTAGTCAATCTTTCCAAGAGGCTTCCCCATCATTAAAGGGTGCTTTCATTCGAATCTTTCTTTCATGCCAGCATGTTCTGTTTCCTGAGCACACTGCTGTCTGTGTTTTGTGAGCAGAAGGAGCCACGGGATTTCCTGCTTCCAGATGTGTTTGACGCTGTCCCTCACCTCCCAACCCTGGGCGTCCGGAACCTTCCCTTCTGCTGTGCAATTGAATCTGCCGCAGCGTTCCTTCCTCCCAATCCCCTCATATGCTCGCTCAGGCTTTGCCCCTCGCTTGTCCTCCATTCTTTGTGCCAGCTCCCTCACCCAGGCCTCCATCGATTCATAGTTGATCCAGTTAAAGCCTCCCCCCAGCCTCTCTGACTGCAGTCTCTCTCCCTGCCCCGATTCCTACCGCCCTGGTAATATCAGGATACCACATTCCCTATGCTGCTCAAATGCACTTGTGTCTGGTTCCATGGGTGTAAAATAGCCATGACCTGGACTGACTTCATCTCATCCCCCACTGCATTTCTTCAGGATACATCCTGGCTCATTCAGGCTGTCCTCTGAACTCCCAGGTTCTTTTCTCTCTTCCTGCCTTTACTCTCTCCTGTTGTTCTTAGCCTAAAACTCAGGTCCTTGCTGGGAACTCAAGACTGTGTGCCATCTGTACTCCACTTGCTTCAACACCAAACGGCTCCAGCCCCCAACAACATAAGCACCTTCCCACCTCAGGATCTTTGCACTTGCTATTTGAGTCTGGGATGCTCACATCTTATTCACTCTTGACCTTAAATGTCACTCCTTGGAAAGACCTCTCAACCTTTCCAACAATGATATCCCCCTCTGCAGTTTATAACCTACGGTGTTATTTTGTGGATTTGCCTCATTCATACAATTGCCACATTTTGAATTGAACTTGCTGATTTGTTTATCATCTTGTCACCCACTGGAAGGACAGCTCTATATTGTCCTTGCCAGTTCACCAGTGGGATCTATGGTTGCTCAACAGATAATTCTTGGAAGATGGGTTGAAATGAGCCCCACATGCCATCCTCCTTCACCTGGGAATGCAGCCGTGTGTTGCTTGTGTTCATGGCCAAATGTGGCCCCTTCCTACTGTCTGTTACTGGGGGATCCCTCCAAAGTGCTCCACTCACCACTGTTATAGGCACTCACAAACTTTGATGAAGGAGATGATAAAAGCTCTGTTTTACAGATGAGGAAGGAAGAGCAAGGATAGGGAAGTCTACAACTTACTCCCAGCCCTGTAACTGCCAGGGGAAGGAGCTATTCATTGAGGGAGCGTGATGGGACATGATGGAGCAAGATAAAGTGTGATGGGACATGATGGAGCATGACAGAGCATGATGGGGCATGATGGAGCGAGTAAAGCATGGTGGGACATGATGGGGCATGATGGAGCAAGGTGAAGCATGATGGGGCATGATGGAGCAAGGTGAAGCATGGTGGGACATGATGGGGCATGATGGAGCAAGGTGAAGCATGGTGGGACATGATGGGGCATAATGGAGCAAGTGAAGCATGGTGGGACATGATGGGGCATGATGGAGCAAGGTGAAGTGTGATGGGACATGATGGAACATGACAGAGCATGATGGAACATGACAGAGCATGATGGGACATGATGGAGCATGGTGGGCCATGATGGAGCAAGGTGAAGCATGATGGAGCATGGCGAGGCATTATAGAGCAAATGAGCCATGATGGAACATGACAGCATGATGGGACATGATGGAGCATGATGGGCCATGGTGGAGCATGATAGGGCATGATGGGACATGACAAGGCATGATGGAACATGGCAGAGCATGATAGAGCATGTTGAAGCATAATGATGTCTTAATTATCTGAGCATCATGTGGGGCATATTTTCAGCTGTCAGACTTAACATGCTCTTTTGATAACAACTATTTTGTAACATCCCCTTTGCCATCTTAAACTGATACTCATAGATAATATAACTTACATATCCACATATTTTTAAAAAATAACATAATACCAAAACATAAGGAAATAAATAAGAGAAAAGTAATTTTTATGATATTAAATATTTAAGTGATTGCTCTGGTATGACTTAAGCATATGAAATAGTCATATTTTTTTTACCTAATAAAATATTCAACTGAACGTCTTTGGCACTTTCTATTTTTTAGAAAAATAGGGCTATTCAAAACTCACTGTGTGAATGTGACAGCCACAGACACAGACCAATACGAGTGTGTTATATGGTGACTCAGATGCCCCAAGCAGTGTTGCTGGCAGTCCATGGGGCAGCTCTTTCTCCATCACGATGGTCCTGTGCATGGCAGGGCAGCCAGCCTCCCTGGCCCTCACCCTCTAAATGTCAGTAGGGCCCCGAAAAAGCCCCAGTGAATTTCCAAAATGCCCTCCGAGGGGCAGTTCCATCTCCATCAGAACCACACATATGGGGGAGCCACTGGGCTTAATTTGAACCCTACAGAGGGGGAGGGATCCCCTTGGGGTCCCTGAATTAGCTGCATAGCTTGATGAGCCTCCTTTCTTCTAAAATGGGGATAATAAATCTTTCCTCTGAAGAAATGTTTGAGGGTAAAATGATCTGATGTGGGCTGCTGCTAACATGGTAATCCAATACACAGCAACCCTTAATATCCATTAGTTCTTTTCTCTAAACTAGGCAAACTTGCTCTACAAAGGGCCAGCTAATAAATAGTTTAGGTTCTGTGGGCCATACAGTCTCTGTTTTGACTAACTACTCAGCTCTGCAGTCCGAGCAGGAGAACAGCTTCAGATGACATAGAAACAAACAGGCATGTTCCAATAAAACTTTATTCACAACATCAGATGGAGGGCCGGATTTGGTCTGTGGGCTATAGTTCACCATGGGCATGTGTACATCACTTCCTCTGTCTCTTCAACTGGATTAAGGTCTTCCTAGAGTCCCATGTTTCCAAGTTTTATCATAGTAAGTGAGGAAGGATGGGGTTTTCAGATAGTGGAACCAGCAAGCCCCAGAGGCCGTTGTCAGTGATTATGAAGTTACATACAGAGCAGAACAGCTTCAGGCTGTTCCCATCTCCAGGCTTCAGGGAGTGGTATAGGGGACAGGGGGAGAAGCCGGGCTGCTACTGACCAAGGTCAGTAAAGATGAAATCTCAGGATGAGATAGTGTGGGTGAAGCAGGGTGAGATCTCTCTGTGCAGGGGACCAAGCTTTGAACGGAGCAGGTAGCTCATCCTTGGGGGTTTCTCAGGATCCCTAGTATTTTTCAGAGCGAAATCCCAACCTCTCCCTTGCATTTGTTTTAAACTTCTCTTGTCCCTCCAATAGACGAGAAAAAATGAGGTTTAAAAGGGGCAAGAAACCATCCAACAAGACTGATTAGAACCCTGGAGTTACTAGCCTCAAAGAGTCACCTGCATTGTGTCCCTTTATGCAGCGAGTTGTAGAACTTGCATTTTAAGTTTTGATGCTGGCAACTCGTGGTACAGCTTCTGCCTGAGGACAAGTTTGTTTTGATCTTCATAGGAAGGGTCTTGCACAAAATAAAATTAGGTTCCTGTACAAAAATCCATCTTCTGAGCTTCTCCTGAAAAATTAGAAGCCCTGGGAATTCCAGGGCTGTTTTCGCCCAACAGCAACTGATGGATGGGCAGGGGCTGTGGGTGGCCGCTGCCCGGGTAGGGTATATGCTCTCCAGCTGCTCATGCCCCAATCCCTTTTTCTCCCACGTCCTGCCTGCTTCCTTGACTGGGGCCTCTGGAGGCATTTGGCTTTGAGATGCCTGTATCCCTAAGAAATGGTAAAAAGGTCTTTCATCAGCCATAAGGGAATGCCTGAAAGGTGAGGGTCAGCCGGGAGTGGCCCTCTCTGCATTTATGGTGGGTTCCTACAGTTGATGTTGCTTGAGCAGATGGGAGATTGGTCTAAAATACCCAGCTAGTCTGCCACTGCAGGGCTTAGCTCCCTCAGTTGCTTCCCCTTGCTTTTTGGACAAAACCCAAACCCTTAACTCAGCCTGTAGAGTCCTGGGTGGTCTCCTCTCTGCCCACCGCCCAGCTGCCTTTCTGCTCCATGTGCTCCACCTGCCCCCTCATGTCGAGCTCCTTTCAGTTCCTTAAACAGTTTGTTCAGTTCTCTCGTGACTTTGTAAACCCACATTTCAAGTGTACAACTTTGTTGGGACAGACTCCGTTAAGGTCGGTTTACTTTGAAGTTGACAAATTCAAAACAAATGAAAGGGATCCTCTTTCTCTCATATAATAACCCAAGCGTGTGTGGTCAAGCCTGGGAGGCATGATGGCTGCGTGGTGGTGGTGATTCGATGTCCCCTCTTCCGTTGCTATGTGGCCTCATGACCCAATATGACGGCACACAGATTCCAAGAACAGAGAGGAAGGAAGGAAGAAGAGAGCCAAGGGGGCATGCATACCATCTCTTAAGAAGGGATCCTGAAAGAGACTTCACAGCTGTATACTTCTCACTAAATTCTGGCTAATGAGGTGACTCAAGGCCACCTGAGCTGCCAGAAAACTGGGAAATAGGGTCTTTGTTTCAGGAAGTCAGGTGGCTGTAGGAGTTACAAACTTCACATACCTGCAAGTAGACTCCAGTAGTCTCTATGTTCTTGGGCCACCAGCATCGCCATAAGTAGGATTTGGATTTAGAACCATTTTTCCCCAAAGCTGTGCTCTTAACTGTTTACTACATCACTTCCTGATGTGCAGTGCACACAGGAAGCATTTAATACATGCTCACAGAGTAGTGAGATACAGATGAGGGTTTGGGTGCTCTTGGGAAGCATTGGTCTGTGTGTGCAGGCTGCTTCATTAATTTTTTCACAGGAGTCTGCTAGATGAATCTTAGGATTTATGAAATTTTAGAACTGGAGGGAATGGCCCTTCTTTTTAAAATTTAATTCATTGAATTAGATATGATGCTTGATCCATGAAAAGCACACATTTTAAGCATACATTCTGATAAATTTATACAAACATAAACACTCTTGTAATTGTCACCTCAGTCGAGAAAGCATTCCCATCACTTCAGAAGGTTCTCTAGTATTTCTTTGTAGGCAGCCCCCAACCCATATCCCACTCCAGGCGATTCCTGATTCATTTTCTATCATATGCTGGTTTTGCCTCTTCTCAAAGTCTGTGTAAATGGAATCACAGTGTTTAGGCTCATTTATACCTGGCTTCTTTATTTTTAGATTTTATTTTATTTTTTTTAGTTTAATGTGTTTTTATTTATTTAATTTATTTTTATTTAAATTGAATTGATTAACATACAATGTATTATTGGTTTCAGAGGTAGAGGTCAGTGATTCATGAGTGCTCATTACATCACGTGCTCTCCTTAGTGTCCATCCCCCAGTTACCCCATCCCCCCAGCCACCTCCCCTCCAGCAGCCCTGTTTGTTTCCCGTGATTAAGAGTCTCTTATTGTTTGTCTCCCTCTCTGATTTCATCTTGTTCTATTTTTTCCTCTTTTTGCCTATGATCCTGTTTTGTTTCTTAAATTCCACATAGGAGGGAGATCATATGATCATTGTCTTTCTCTGATTGACTCATTTTGCTTAGCATAATACCCTCTAGTTCCACCCACATCATGGCAAATGGCAAGATCTCATTTTTGATGACTCAGTAGTATTCCGCATATCTGGCTCCTTTAGCTTGACATTTTGTTTTGCAGTGCAATCCATGTTGTTGCTCATGTCAGTACTTTGTTCCTTATTCTTTTATTTATTTTTTGGCCATATAGTGTTCCATCGTATGACTGTACCTCCAATTATTTCTCCATTTATTTGTTGATTGACAAGGTTGTTTCCAGTTACTGGCTATTACGAGTAAAGATACTGTGGACATTCATGTACGAGTCTTTTAATTTTCATTCTCTTGCTCAGTATTTAAGAGTGGAACTGCCTTGTCACATAGTAGGGATATATTTACCTTTATAATAAACTGCTGAGCTGTTTTCCACTTTATATTTTGGCCAGCAGTGTGTGGGAGTCCCTGTTGCTCACGTCTTCATCAAACACCTGGTATCATCAGATTATTTTATTTTTTTAACTTGCACTATTTCAGTAGATACACAGTTATATCTCATTGTGGTTTTACTTTGCGTTTGCCTGCTGACTAGCGGTGTTGAGCCTCTTCATGTATTCACCGGCTGTGTCTGTGCCTCCTTTTTGAATTATCTGTTTGAGTCTTTTGTTCATTTCACTATTGGCTTTCTTATTATTTAGTTGCAAACATTCATTATATATTCTGGATACAAGTCCTTTGTCAGATACATGTATTTTGCATATTATCTCCCAGTTTGTGGCTTGCCATTTTATTCTCTTAATGGAGTCTTTTGATGAGCAGAAGCTCTTAAGTTTGATCAGTTTATGCAGTTTTTCTTTTATGCTTAGCATTTTTTTGTGTCATGTTTTTAGAACATGCTCTGTGCCTGCCCTGTGCATAATCAGAAAATGTTTGCTTGAGTAGTTGAACTCCTTCAGAGCAGGGGTAGCTTGTAGGTCTGTAAAGACATGTCTGCCCTAGGCTCTCTCCTCTCTCTCTCTCTAGTTTTGGGGGTCCTTGTTGGAAGGCTGCTCCCCACTCTGGCCTCTTATTACCCTAGGGTTGGGCTGATGGAGGGCCAAGTGTGTGTGTTTGTGTGTACCAAAAATAAGTGAATGGTTTCATTGTCACCGAGTAAGGTTTTCTCAGGTGACTTCTTGGCCTGATATCCTCAGGAAATGTTGCTTCATAAATCTTGAATTGTGTCGTTACCTTCTGCACACGCCACCAGCGACTGCTTCCTAGAAATGGATTTGGGAGTCGTGCAGTAATTACCCCTGCAAGTGTTCATTCAAGTCCGAGAGCAGATTAAATAATGAATAGCAATGTCATTTATTTGTTCCAATTTAGAACCCTTGTCTCATTATTTTTCTGGATGAAATTGAATGTCAGGATGGGGAAAAAACTCGAGGGAAGGGGGAAGCAGGCATGGAAAGCGAGGCGGGTATGTGGGCTGCATGATGCCAGAGATGGCAGGGAAGCTGGACCCGTCTGCCCCTCCAAGATGGTAGAGCTGTGGGGCCAAGAGGGTCAGGTAAGCAGAAATGTACTGTTGTCCTTGCTCTGTACCACCACCATTTCTCAGCTTTTGGACATTTTCCCCTTAGAACATAAAGTAGAGAAAAGAATTAAAAGGGAAAATATCCAAAGGTAACTGTCAGGGAGCATTTCTTTTCCCTGCCTTTTTTTTTTTTTTTCCTCTGCTGAGTTGTTTTTTTTTTTTTTTTAAACAAAGCCTGAGACCATACCACTAATATCTCCTCTTATTTGTGTTGGCTCACCATTAGGATGTATGCGTTTTTAAATAGGACTGTGGGCACTTTATGAGAAGCAAGCTTCATAGGCTCTGGGACCCTTGCAGCCCCAGTGGTCAGTCTGGTGTCTTGCAAGCATGTAGGAAGGACAGGTAACTTTTAATGCCTGAGTGTCATGCCTTAATAAGTGCGGCCAACGTTGTAGGATGCTTATAGCGAGCCAGACACATGCTGAGAGTTTCACGGAGTCTGCCTTGTTTACCACGCCCATCACCCTCCTAAGAGACTGTGCTTTTCATGGCTAAGGGCACAGATCCTGGAGCGAGTCTGGCAGCATGGTGTCATGCTTGAGAACTTGTGATTTGGAGCTGGACTATTAGGGTTTGTATCCCAGATCCATTGTGTCTTAGCTGTGTGATCTACGGTAAGTCACTTAACCTCTCTGAGCCTCAGTTCCTTCAACCACTAATAGTAGTATCTACTATGTAGGATTGTCTAAGAATTCAGTGAAATAACCAATCAGTAAAATAACTCTGATCTGGCAAAGAAAAGGTGGTATGGACTGAGGTATAATTACTATTATTCTTTATTTGTGTGACCTTGAACAAGTCATTTTACCTCTGAGTCCTAGTTTGTTTATCTGGAAGATGGAGAGTGGTTGTGATCACTGAAATGAAATAAAATATGCCTGGTTATGGTCAACAGGAATGGTTATCAATATGTACTAAGAAAGTAAGATCTAGGGATGCCTGGGTGGCTCAGTTGGTTAAGCAGCAGCCTTCAGCTCGGGTCATGATCCCAGCGTCCTGGGATTGAGTCTCACATCGGGCTCCTTGCTCGGCAGGGAGCCTGCTTCTCCCTCTGCCTCTGCCTGCCTCTCTGCCTGCCTGTGCTCGCTCTCTCTCTCTAACTAATAAATAAATAAAATCTTAAAAAAAGAAGAAAAGAAAGTAAGATCTATTGAACTCCTATATTTCCTTCTAACCCCATCCCCGGGGTCACTTCCTCCAGATGCTTTTCTTGATTCCTCTTCTCCCTGTCCCCCACCTCCTCGTTCCTCCAGTGCTCTGTGCTATCTTCAGTCATAGTACCTCCATCCTGCCTAGTAATGTTTTAACTTGTTTGGGTTCTCACCAGACCCTAAACTCTTTGAAGGCACTCCCCACTGTATGCCCAGACTCCAGCATCGAGCACACAGTAGGTGCCCTACAAAGCATTTACGGAGTAGAACCACGATTGGAGCAGCCAGGGAAAGCTGTGGAGGCAGCCAGACGGAGAGTGAGAGCTTCTGTTGAGTCATCTCCGAGGGGAGATGGTAGCAGAGGCTTCTGGAAAAATTAGCTGCTGTCATAAATTCCAGCTCTGTTTGGTAATGTTTGGCCAATCTTTCTTTTCCTGACTTAATTCAAAATTGGATGGGAGGGAAAGAAATTTTTCTGAGTGATTGTAAGTTAACAAGCCGAAATGATGCTCCGGGAACCGTGTAGCTTGGAGCCATCAATTTGCAGAGAGAGAAGGGCAGGAGTGGAGAAGTAACTACGGGATGTTGGGAGGGGTTATCAAGACACAGAAGCAGGAAGATTCTGGATTTTATCAGAGTCCCTGGGTTCCAAATACCGTGGATTACTTGTCCTTAAGATAAACTTCACTGAGGTATCATTCATGGACAACGCAATACACCGATTTTGCCTG
>ML102617.1:31630-42282 GCA_003697995.1 Taxidea taxus jeffersonii
TGGAGTATCAGGAGGTAAACAGCAGCCTGACAGTGCGTCATGGTGCCTAGATCATGCTTGTTCATCTAATCACAGAGGCATGTATAGCCTCAGCTCATCACAAGAAGTGTAAGGACAGTACAGTGAGATGTTTGGAGGGAGAGAGACCATGTTCACATTACTTCGATACAGCCTATTGTTACAATTGTCCCATTTTACCATCAGTTGTTGTTAATCTTTTCCTGTGGCTAACTTATCAGCTAAACTTTATTATAGGTCATATCGTCATATGAATGTCATAGTGCATAGAGGGTGTGGTAATTATCCGTGGTTTCAGGCATCCACCAGAAGTTCTGGAATGTGTCCCCCATGGATCAGGGGGGATACTGTCTATTCTGACGCATGCTTAGACCTGAGGGTTTAGCTTATTTACCCTGCACGTCACCCTCTTAGGGGACAGTTCTTTTCATGGCTGAGAACACAGACCCCAGATATCCTGGTATCTCCTCCATACAGCCCCTGTTGTTGTATAGTTAATTGTTTTACCGTCTTCCCCCCTTATCAGCCTGGGTTCTTTGTTGCAAATGACAGAACCCACTCTAGACATTTAAATAGAAAGAAAATGTATTAAAGGAGATAAGATAGTTCCCAGAATCTCCGGGAAGACCAGAATCAGCTTGGAGGCTATGCAGCCAGGAATAAAGTGAGAATTTCACTCAGTACCGCAGCCTCCACTGCCTTGAAAGGCAGACACCCTCCCTGGAATGAGATTCTCTGGGTGTCTGTCTGTATCTTCAGGTGCTCCTGTCTGAATTGCTGTCTGATTGGTGGAGCCTGTGTCACATGACTGTACCCTGGGTGCAAGAGATGCTGGGAGAATACGTGGCCGGCTTTAGCCAAGGAAAGGCCAAAATTCCCCTGAACTTGAGAAAGAGGTTCCACAAGACTTGGAAAACTAGAAAACTAGAAGACATGTCCGTTACAGTTTCTCCTAGACTATAACCTCCTCCGGGAAGGAGAGGTTTTCTGTATCCCCAGCCCAAAGAACATGGCAGATGTAGTGTAACGATCAAGGACATATATATTTAGCAAACGAATGAAGGAAGGAATGGATGGGCCAGTGTGCATTTGACATAAGGAAGACCTCAAGACCTCAAAGTGTGTTGAGTCATCTTGAGAAGTGGTTTCTTGGCTTCATACTTGAGTCATTCCTTCACGAGTTGGGGATGATTCAAGCCTGGGGCATTTCTGCGTCCACAGGCCCAGGGACCCAGGCCCCCTCTTTGAATGTGGCAGCTCCATGGACTGATCTAGGCGTGAATGGGGAAAGCCACCACTGTTTACCCAAAAAGAGGTTTCGAGGCTGTCCAGAAGCAGATTGTCAGCCACAAGCAGACAGCAGGCTGTGTGTTCAGTCTGGTGACAGTCACTAAGGGGGTGAGAAGAGACTAACACTTCTAGAACCCCTGCTATGTTCCAGGCAGTCCGGGTTCTCTAACTTAGATCTTGCTTCAACTCTTTGAGGTAAGACTACTATTCCCATTTTATAGATGAGGAAACTGAGTCTCAGAGAGACTGAGTAAATTGCATGACACCATCTGGCTGCTGTGGTTTAGAATTCTATCTCAAGGCTAGACTTTAATTACAGTCTGGCTCTACCACATACTAATGATGTGACTTCGGTGTGCATATGTGAGCATCAGAAATAGTAATAGTTCTGACTTCAGGTGTTTTCTACAGGCAAAATATGGTGATGCATGGAAAACAGTCTGGTGCGTGACATAGAGTAAGTGCTCAGTATGGATGTCCAGTCGTTCCATCACCACTTGTTGAAAAGACTATCCTTTCTCCCTTGAATCGTGTTTGTGTCTTTGTCAAAAATCAGTTGGCTATATTCGTGTGGATCAATTTCTGGGCTCTCTCCTCTGTTGTACTGATCTATGTATCTATCCTTTCACCAATACTGTATCATCTTAATTGCTGTAGCTTTATGGTACATCTTGAAACCAAGCAGTGAGAGTCTTCCAACTTTGTTCTCCATTTTCAGAATTGTTTTAGCTGCACTAGGCCATTTCCTTTTATATAATTTTAGAATTAGCTTGTCAATACCTAAACATGAGTTTTCTGGGGTTTTGATTTGGATTGCAGAGTCTATAGATCAAATTATAGTTAACATCTTAATGCTACTGAGTCTTCCAACCCATGAGCACACTATACCTCTCCATTTATTTAGATTTTCTTTTATTTCTTTCCTCAGTGTTTTACAGTTTTTAGCATATAGAGCCTTCACACATTTTGTTAGATTCATACTAATTATCTATTATAAGTAGTATTTTTGGAACTTCAAGTTCTGATTGTTCACAAGTTCTGATTGTTCTAGTTCTAAATATATCACATCATATATTTACTTTTGCATATTGAATGTGTTGAACTCATTTATTCTTGGAGTTTTTGCGGATTTCACCAGGTTTTCTACATAGATGATCATGTTGGGTATAAATAGGGGCATTTTCCAAACTGTATGTCTTTAATTTCTTTTTCTTGTCTTACTGGACTGGTTCTAACCAGTCCAAACTTCCAACATGATGGTTATTAGGAGCCATAGGACAGGGAAACCCTTACTTGGTTTCCAGTCTGAGGTGGAAAGCATTCTCTTCCTTATTAGTTTGTAGGATTTTTGTAGATGACATTTATTAGGTAGGCTGAGAAAGTTCCCCTCTTTTTTTTTTTTTAATTTTTAACAGATTTTACTTTTTTGAATATTCTCTATCCTCAATGTGGAGCTTGAACTCACAACCCTGGAGTTGTGAGTTCAAGTAGTTCAAGTGAGTAAAACTGGGAGTAGAAGTCACACGCTCCACCTTCTCAGCCAGCCATGTGTTCTCCAAGGAAGTTTCCTTCTGTTCCTCATTTGCTGAGAGTTTTTATCATGAATGAATATGGAATTTTGTTGCTTGCCTTTTCTGCAACGATCCCATTTTTTCTTATTTAGTTTGTTAATATAGTGAATGACATCAGTTGATTATTTTTCAGTTGGTTCCTGAATGTGGAAATAGCCTTGCATTTCTGAGTTAAACCTCACTGGTCACAATATCCTTCTTACATACTTTACATTTTACAGACTGTTGGATTATATTTGCTGCTACTTTGCTGGGGATTTTTTTCACCTGTATTCTTGTGATGTCTTTATCTGGTTTTGGTATTAGGATAATCCTGGTCTCATGAAATGAGTTGGGATATATTTTCACATCCTCTATTTACTGGAGGAGATTGTGCAGAATTGGTATTATTTCTTCTTTAAATGTTTAGGAGAATTTACCAGTAAAACCATCTGAGTCTGGAGTTTGTTTGTTTGTTTGTTTCTTTCTTTCTTTCTTTCTCTCTCTCTCAGAAGGTTTTTAACTACAAATCTAACTTCTTTAATAGATATAGGACATTTCAGGTAATCAGTTTCTTCTTGAATGAGTTTTAGTAGTTTATATCTTCAAGGAATTTTTCTGTTTCATCTAAGCTGTTGAATTTATGAACGTGAGTTGTTAATAGTGTGTTCTTTTATGTCTGTGGCTCCAGTATACACATTCATTTCAGATATTGCTGACTTGTTTCTTCTCTCTCTCTTTGATCAGTTTTGTTACTGGTTTATCCATTTTATTGATCTTTTCAGAGAACTGGGTTTTGGTTTTGTCACTTTTCTCTGTTGCTTTTCTGTTTTTAATTTAATTGATTTTTACTTTAATCTTTATTTTTTCTTTCCTTCTGCTTGCTTGGGGGTTTAATTTATTCTTCTTTCTCTAGTCTCTCGAGGTAGAAGCTTTGGTTACTGATTTTAGATTTTTTCTTCTTTTCAAATATATGTGTTTAATGCTATAACTTTCCATCTAAACACAGCTTTGGCTATATTCCACAAATGTTGATATGTTTTATTTTTATTTTCATTCAGTACAAAATATTTTTAAATACCCCTTAAGATTTCCTCTTTGAGTCTCAATGAGTAATTTAAAAGCATGTTTTTAATTTTCCCAAACATTTGGGAGTTTTCCATATATCTTTCCCTTTGTGGTTGCTAGTTTAATTTTTTTTATGATCTAAGAACATGGTTTGTATGATTGCTGTCCCTTCACATTTGTTCAGGTTTGTTTTATGGATCAGATTATAATGCATCTTGGTGAATCTTCCGTCCACAGTTCAGATGGATGTGTTCCTGTGTTGTCGGGTAAAGTGTTCTATAGATATTTGTTAGATCTGGTTGGTTGGTAGCACTGTTTAGGTCTTCTGTATCGATACTGATTTTCTGCCTACTTGTTCAACATTTACCAAGAAAAGAAGTGTCAAGGAGTCCAACTACATTTGTGGATTTGCCTATTTCTTCTTTCAGTTCTATTACTTTTTGCCTCATATGTTTTGATGGTCTGTTGTTAGGTACATACACATATATCATTGCCATGACATCAATGTGTCTTCCCAGAGAATGGGTGCCTTTATCATTATGAAAGGCCCCTCTTGATTCCTGAAACAGCCTTTGTTTCAAAGTCAACTTTGTCTGAAATTAATATAGCTACACTGGCTTTCTTTAGGTTGGTGTTTGTGGAAGAGGAACAGAGGGAGGAAAGGGGCAAGCAGGGGCGGGGAATAATGTCTACTTCTAAATAATGTCTATTTCCAAACGATCAGAGTGTTTGCCTGGAAATGTGCCCAGTGTAAGAGACTGGGTTCCCAGCACTGACTGTAAAGTAGGCACCTGCCTGAGATCTATGGCCATCAATAGCCCGTTTGCCTGTGGTTAGATTTCTCTGGGATGGACAGGTGTGGCAGGAGACCACCGCGGCTCTGGAGGCTATTCTAATTTGGGACATAAATTATTCTGTGTTTCCGACCTTTCTCCACTATTGGGAGCACCTCACAACCCCAGAAAGTCATCTTTTAAAATACTTGGTGTGTTCACTGGAGGAAAGAAGGTAGAGGGATTATCTGTAGGTGTATTTTTTTTTTTAAGAAGCTCTTTCATAAATCCCCCTGCTGTGTGATTGCAAAGTGGGCTGTGGGAGGAAAGGGAAATATTCCAAATTTCATCAGGAAGATGAAGAGTAAGTTGGCCAGCTCCTAATTATTGGTATTCTTTTGGAGTTTCAGCCTCAGTAATGGTGGAAAGGGTGGCAGGGAGGGGAGGAGATGTTACTACAGTTCTCATCTATATTCAGTCTCCAAGAATAGCCTTCCGATTGTAATTGAATATAATTGGAGACAGAGTCTGGCTGGCTGGAGGCTCCCTGATTGTCTACCTTCACAGTCTTGGGGGGGCGGAGTGGGAGCAGGGATGGGGCTGGGAGGGTGAGGAGAGAGCCCTCTCTGTGCAAGCTGGGCTCTATCCTGAACATGTGGGCAGCCAGGCTGGGGTCGGACAGGCCTTAAGTTCAAATCCCACCTGCTAGCTGAGTGACTTAGCCATTCTCTGCCTCAGTTACCTTATCTGTGAATAAGGATAATACATATTTAGAGCACAGTTGTGAAGATGAGGTGAGATCATCCAAGTCAATTATTTCTCTCACTTGCTTCTCAGAATGTGCACACAGACCAACAGCATCAGCCTCCCTGGTTCCCCAGGGAGCCTAAAGGAAATGCAGATTCTCTGGCCCCACCCAGCATCTGCATTTTAACCCCATCACAGGTGATTCCAATGCCTGTCAAAGTTGGAAAGATTCTGCCTTTATACCATTGCCCTCTTTTCTCACTGAGCCCATTCCATTTTTGAGGGCCATCCCTCCACCCACAAGAAACAACATTCAATACCCAGAGTATTTGGAGAAGGTAATTTCCTCCTGCTGTGAGGGTCCTGGCCTTCCTCAAGAGTATTAATGCTGGATTTCCTCCTTCCGTCTCCTTCGCCTCCAACCCCCAAACCAATAAATCACCATCACCTCCTGTATCTATTAACATTTATTAATATTTGTGAAGACATAGCCTTTTGGCAACTTAGATCCCATTTTTTTTAAATGTACCTAGGGGAGCCTGCCATTTAAAGAACACCCATGGTGAGCACTTCTGCAAAGTAAATACTCACCAACTAATTCATCTATTTTACAGAACGCAAATTTTGCATATGATGATTTCAGAACAAAGCAGGTTGAGCTATTGGGATTTCTAGTTCTTAATTAGCAGTATTCAGGAAAAAAGCCATTTTTCTTTTTGTGAGCGACTTAGGTCGCTTTTCCCAGACAAAATGGGGCTTCAGGATCACCTATAGAATTTTATACTTTCGTGTTTTTGAACTATATAAATTGAAGTGCAGGGCTTGGTTATTTTACATGTGTATACACCTGTGCAGACAAGTTGTGGGACAGTTTACCACCCCTGTTCTTGGTCTGGAATTTGATCTGATGAAATTGAGGCAGGAAGGAAGGGGGACTTAGGGAGACACATTGACCAAAGTAAAGCCATTCTAGTTTTAGGCTGACCCTTAACGTGAAAGTCAGCAGGTCATAAAGAGAGTTATAAGATCTATGGGGCGCCTGAGTGGCTCAGTGTGTTTAAGCCTCTGCCTTCGGCTCAGGTCATGATCTCAGGGTCCTGGGATGGAGTCCCTCATCGGGCTCCCTGCTCAGCAGGGAGCCTGCTTCCCACCCACCCCCCACCCGCCTGCCTCTCTGACTACTTGTGATCTCTGTCTGTCAAATAAATAAAATCTTTAAAAAATATATTTTAAAAAAGTTATAAGATCTTATTCATGGGAAATCACAAGACCCCCTCCCTCCTACCACAAAAGTAACATAGGCTGGACATTCTTGAGAATCACTCCCGTGGGTAACTCCACACCCCTAAGACAATGGAAAAGCTAAGCACCCAATGTAAATGTTAAGCCCAGAGTTAAAGAGTAAGCCCCTCCCTTGACAGTGAGCTAATTAAAAAATTTTTTTTCTTATAAAACACTTGGTTAGAGGCAAAGGAAAGTCCTCTTCCTCACCTAGGAGAGACCACTGCTTTGTCTATGAAGTAGCTCATTTCTTACTTCTGTACTTACTAAATCTTTGTCCTTTTCTCTAAATGGCTTGCTCTTGAATTCTTTCTATTTTTTCTTGATGGCAGCCAAGATTCTGGCTACATATGGTAGATGTGACCCTGATGCCGGAGTTTGGATTTGTAAGGTTGGTGAGACCAGGACAGGATTTTCTATGGTTATTCTCCTGCCCCCAAGTGGCCACCAAGAAGGCAGTGGTTTCTAGATGCATCTTGGAGGTCCTAACTTCTGGTTTCCCATTAGGAGTGAGGTCTGTGAATTCAAGGACGCTAGCACCCTTTCCTTCAAATTCTCTTGTTCCCATAAAAATGCAATTCCATCTAAACTGTAAGGCATAGTGAGTCCTAATTACTATATTTATAAAAATTATATACAATTAGAGCAGAGTTTCAGGAACCAAGCCAGTCCTCTGGGGCGGGCTGGGGGTTGTGGGGGGAGAATTGAATACATTGAAATGCACATTTTAAAAGGGCAAAAAATGTTTTGGGGCAAAGCTGTATTATGACATCTTCCAGGCCCATTTTGGTCATTGGTTTTTAGGGGCAGAATATAGGTTCTTCCTTGGCTGTCGGCTCCAGCTTGGATGCAAACCATTCTTAAGATATTAGAATTCATTTTGGAGATTATATGTGGAATGGTTGTACTTTCTGAACCAAAGGTAGAGCATGTGGTTAGCTGAAGATCTTGATGCCCTTTATACATATGTGAATGGCAGAGTGATGTCAGAGACCAACCAAAGATGGATTTAGAAATCAGAGAGAGATGGGAGTGATGCATAGTGGTAGGAGGTCCCGGATCCCTTCCAGGCATGGGACCAAGCCCCGCTAATGGAAGGGTCAGGTGATTTAGCCTCCAATCCTCCGATAACCAAGGCTGGTACCAACCCCACATTTTTGGCCTCCAACCCAAATCCCAGAGCTCACTAGTTTTCCATGCATGGCAGAGCCCATGGAACTTTCACACAGGCTAGGGAAGCCCAAGCTAGAAGGAACATTTCCCCTGAGCACGCTGGTCCCCCAACCCTGAGATCATGACCTGAGCTGAAACCAAGAGTCTGGTGCTCAACCGTCTGGGCCACCCAGGTGCCCCCAGGCCTCTCTCTCTTACTGCTGACATTGAACAGCAAACTCCACAGTCTCTGGGGAGGGAGACACCCCTCACAGGAACTGCAAGCATTTCATGTTCTGTGTGTGGTAATATATGTACATGCCTGTTAGAAAATATCAAGAGTCTGAAGTATTAAGGGTAATCCTCAATGTAGACTAATTTTGTTTCCTATCTGATGAGAAAAATCATTCATTGCTACATGCAAAGTAGGAGACTTCAATTCAACAATGGGGAAATTCCTTGAGGACTTGGCCCAAACACCTTCTGTAATGCTGTACGTCAGGATTTTCCATGTCAGTTCATAGAGGACTCCCCTGTGTTTTTCTTGGCTGCGTAGTATTCCACAATGTGATGAGAACATAATTTATCTAAGTGGTATTGATGTGCATTTTGCTTTTCAACAGAGAGACATTAAGGGAGGTCAACTGAGAGCCTTTGGTTTCAAATCCAGGCTCCAGTACATTCTAACTGTGTGATCTTAGACAAGTCACTCAACTTCTCTGTGCCTCCATTCCCTCGTCTTTAAAGTGTGGATAGTTATCACATCTATCTCATTGGGAATTAAAAGAGGTAATTCATGCAAAGGATGGAGAACAGCATCTGGGACATAGTGCTTGGTAAGTATTAACTGCATTAGTATGGTGCATTTCTTACTGTAACTAGAAAAAAATCACAGTGCAACAGTTCGTGCATGCTTTCTTGTCTTCATGTCTCTTCTAGTAGTGTCTAAAAGCAGGTTTTAAGAAACAGGTTAGGGACGCCTGGGTGGCTCAGTTGGTTGAGCGTCTGCTTTCGGCTCAGGTCATGATCCCATCATCCTGGGATCGAGTCCCACATTGGGCTCCTTGCTCAGCAGGGAGCCTGCTTCTCCCTCTGCCTCTGCCTGCCACTCTGCCTGTGCTTGCTCTCGCTCTCTCTCTCTCTGACAAATAAATAAATAAAATCTTAAAAAAAAAAAAAAGGTTAACTAGTAAAGCTAGGAAATACCCAATAGTAATAGGCATTTTAGAAGTAGAAAGAAGAAAATTATCACTATAATTACTGCTACTATCTTTGGACTGTTTCTTTCCAGTGCTGGTTCTCTTTTTTCCCCCCTTTTTGTTTGTTTTGCCACTATTTGGAGGTGAGTTTTGTCAGCCTTTCTTTTCTTTTTTTAAAAAAATTTTTTATTTTAAAAGATTTTATTTATGTATTTGACAGACAGAGATCACAAGTAGGCAGAGAGGCAGGGCAGAGAGAGAGAGGAGGAGGCAGGCTCCCCGCCGAGCAGAGAGCCTGACTCGGGGCTCGATCCCAGAACCCTGGGATCATGACCTGAGCCGAAGGCAGGGGCTTAACCCACTGAGCCACCCAGGTGCCTCTTGTCAGCCTTTATTTCTATGTGTGTATAATGAGGGTCATACTAAATTGAGTTTGTATCCTGACTTTTTTTCCTACTTTATTTTTAGGGTTTTTCCCCCAGCTTTATTTTTTAATGACTGACAAATAAAATTGTACATATTTAAGATGTACAATGTGATATTTGGGTATACATATATGCTGTGAGGGGATGACCTCAATAGTTACCTTGCTTAGGTACCATGTTTTCATGTGTGTAATAAGAAGACTTGAGATTTTCTCTCTTAGCAAATTTTAAGCATATAATACATTATTAATAATAGTCGTTATGCTATACATTAGGTTTCTAGAACTTACTTATAACTAAAAGTTTGTCCCCTTTGACCAGCATCTCTTTTGTTTTGTTTTATTCCCTTCTGTTTTATTTATTTTTATTTTTCTGAGAGAGAGTGTATGTAAGCTGGCGGGGAGGGGCAGAGCGAGCGAGAGAGAGAATCTTAAGCAGGCTCCACACTCAGTGCAGAGCCCAACATGGAACTTGATCCCACAACCCTATGATCATAACCTGAGCCAAAATCAAGAGTCAGATGCTTAACCAGCTGAGCCTCCCAGACAACCCTTTTCCCCTCTGGTTTAGGTGAATAAGGAAAAAGGAGGGGCGAGTGTGTGAACGAACGTGCTTATTAGCACAGAACCTGGAAAAGGGACTGCTTATCTACAGGTTTCAAATTACCCCCATACTCTCCCAAAACTCAAGGCGTCCCCTGATGTTCACAGTGGCCCCTTTCCCAGCACACATGTTGTGCCTGTTCGTACTGGGGGGATATGTGCCTGCCTGTGCACTTTACTTTTCAAGCACATGTCGGTTGAGAACTTTGTCCAACAGGTCCCTTCAGAGAGCCAGGCCAGGAGCCTCTCCAAGTTCAGAGGCGGGCTTTGATTTCTGAGAGCACATTACAGAGCTGTTTTTGATAGAAGAGTGATTCTCAGCTGCTGAATAAGAAATGGTCCTCATCCATAATGCATGGCCCTTTAGAAGAAAGGGAGGAAAGGAAGTCTAAATCTAGCATAGGCTGGAAAAAGATGGTGAGTGATTGAGAATGCCATTCAGAACAGGCTGGGTGCTTTTCTCAGCTAATTCATGCTTCCCTCCCGCTCGCTGAAGAGGCTCCCACGTCGGGGCTGGCCTGGCTGGGGGGTCCTGGGGCCGGCAGGG